>PVLD010012637.1:0-59316 GCA_004027595.1 Dinomys branickii | reverse complement strand
AGTTCGAGGCCAGCCTGGGCTACAAAGTGAGCTCAAGGCCAGCCTGAATTGCATAGCGAGATCCTGTCTCAAAAAGCCAAAAGAAAAAGAAAAAGGAACTTCCTTGTATACTCTGAGTGAAGGGCCTTACCTATATGTCCTTTGCAAATATTGTGCCCTAGGTTCTGTGTTCCGTCATCTCTCTCCCCTCTCCACCCCCCCCCCCCCCCCCCCCCCCCCCCCCCCCCCCCCCCCCCCCCCCCCCCCCCCCCCCCCCCCCCCGGCAATTCATTCCCTGGCAGCGTCTTCACAGAGCAGGACTTCAGAAGTCCAGTTTGCCATTCTTTCTTCCAGGGACTGTGCCTTCCGTCGTATCTAAAAAGTCAACTCCAAACGCGAGGCCATCTAGTTTTCCTGGGTTACCTGCCAGGCGTTTTCCGCCCGGTGCTTCCTGTGTCACTGTGATCTGTTCGGGGTGGATCCTGGGCAGGACGTCAGCTACGGCTATCTTTGGTCGATGTGGCTGTCCAGTTGCCCAGCACTCTGTGCTGGGAAAACACCGCTCCAGCGGCACTACGCCCTTGTTAGCCACTTTGGAGCTGCCCGTCGGGGCTCTCAGACAGCGGCGCTCGGGTTAGCGGACAGCACGGAGGCAGCGTTTGTGGCCAAGCCAACCCTATGCGCAGCCTGCCTACCTTGCGTCCCCCTGCCTACCTCCCTCCTGCTCCATCAATCACCGCGCACGGCCGCCAGAAGGGGGCGCGGTCGTACAGTAAGCTATTTTGAGAGATCACTTTCACTGAACTTTTGCCTTTTTTTGCGAACTGGGAATCGAACTCAGAACCTTGCACTTTCCAGGCAGGTGCTTATGCCACTGAGCTATATCCCCAGCTTCACTAAACTTTTAAGTATACTGTTAGGGTTGTTTTAGTTACTTGTTTTGGCTTTTTGAGACAGGGTGTCATTATGTAGTCCAGACTAGTCTTCAACTCACTATGTAGCTCAGGCTGGCCTCAAATTTGTGGTGATCGTCCTACCTCAGCCTCTCAAGTGCTGGGATTACAGGCGTGCACTGCCACCTCACCAACTAATTATTCTATTTATTATTTAGTGTTGTTGTTAATCTCTAATTGTATCTACTTTGTAATTAATTCTTTTTTTTTTTTTTTAGTCTTTTAGAGACGGGGTCTCACTATGTAGTTCAGGCTGGCCTCAAACTCACAGCAATCCTCCTGCCTCAGCCTCCCAAGTGCTGGGATTACAGGCGTGCACCACCGCGACCAGCTTGTAATTACATTTTCTCATGGTACTACGTATAGGAAAGAAGGTAGCGTAGATAGGGTTGGGAATGATCCGGGGTCTCCAGCCTCCTCGGCTCTTGCAATGTACCCGTGCAGATAGGAGGAAACTGCTGGACGTCTGGCACTCACAGGGTCACAGGATCTGCTGTCTTCATTTTCCTTCAAAATTGTGCTGCTTGTTCTGGATCTTTCCCCTCTCCACAGAAACTCTGAAATCTGTTGGTCAATGTCAACGAAACAACTTCTGGGGGTTTTCTATTGTGAATGCACTTAACTCACACATGGACCAGGGAGCACGGCGGGCTGCGCAGTGCAGACTCGGCTCCTCCAGAAAGTGTCCGCGCGCTCCTGCACGTCCCGACACGCTCAGCAGTGCTGCGCACTTGTCACTATGCAGGCCTTCACCTCCCTGGTCAGATTCATCCAAAGGCTCCTATTTGTTGGCGGAACTTGTAAGAGTCCTCGTTCTGTCACCATAAGAAACCACCTGAGGTGGGGGCATTGCCGCCAGAGTGACTCAGGACTCACTCTGGCCTGGAAGAGCTCAGGCTCACAGGAGAGCCACCGAGCCCTCCTGAGGACAGGCCCCAGGGGTGCAGGGCCCCGGCCCGCTTGTAGGCTCCACCCACCACTGCTGCACTGAGGACCCCAGCGCAGCACATAAACGTTTTGTTTGCTTTGGTACCGGGAATTGAACTCGGGACCTGGAGCTTGCCAGGCAGGCACGGTGCCCCTGAGCTATAACCCCAGCCCTCGTAAAGGGTTTGATTCCTTAGGCCTCACAGGATGGCCACTGTTGCTAGCATGCAGAAGTCCAACTTCAGTACTCAGCCGCCACATCCCGCCGCGCTGCCGAAGTAGCAGTGCTCACTCAGGCTTCTTAGTGGCCGCCCCTGGTCTCTGCGCCCACGCACAATCGCGGCACCTGTGTGCAAGCTCGGTCTGCTCCCCGGCTGGCCCCGTGGTCTCCCACCCTCGGCCTCCACCGTGCTCCTCAGAGGATGCTCCACCCTGACAGAGGCACGGCTGCCAGGGTATAATGACCGTAATTACGCTGGTGGAATGTGTAGCATGAAATTAAAAATTCAGAACAATGGCATGTGAGGGATAATCGTGCCATCAATTTTCATTAAGCCCTCTCTCACAAACATTTCAAATTCATCTTGTAAAATATGATAAAACACTACTATAAAAGAATTTTAAATAATCGAAAAGATTCCGCTAGAACTTTTTGTGCTTAAGACCTTTGAGGAAAGTATTAAGAGTTATGTCCTGATAACTGCTAGTTAGCTGCTGCTTTTTCACACATATTGGACAGCTGGTGGTGCACACCTGTAATCCCATTGGTCTGGGAGGCTGAGGCAGGAGGACTGCAAGTTTGAACACAGCCTAGGCAAGTTAGCAAGATCCCATCTCAAAAATAAGAAATGAAAAAGGGCTGGAGATGTAGTTCAATGTGAAGACCCTGGGTGTGATCCCCAGTAAGACACACACACACACACACACACACACACACACACACAGAGTGATGGTGATATGAGGTTCTGTTGAGGTCCACTATTAGATGCACAAGACAGAGTCACCTGTGACTATCTTGCCGTCTGGGAGAGCAGTGTTTTTCCTTGCTGTACCGCCCACTGGGACGGGCAGTCCTCTCCCCTCCACCCGGCTCGCCTGTGTCACCTTGCTGCTTGGGGTCCTATGACAGCCTCCTCCGTCCTCCCCTGTCCGCACCCTCCCTCCTACCTGCCTCCCATGTCAGCCCACGCCCTTTCCTTCCCACCCTCTAACTTCTCCCAGGGACTCTGCAGCTTGAAGCGCTCCCTCGGCTTCCTCTCCTCAGCCCTCGCTCCCACCAGCCCTGCTGCCAAAGGCTGGCATGACTCAGCCTCTCCATTGCCTGAGCTTCCTGTTCTCATTCCCTTCGCTCTCGGCTCAGTCCTCATTCTTCGTCCTTAGATAAGCTCACGCGTCCCCCGGCGCTATTCCTCCACGCACAAGGCCAGATTAGGCACAGTGCTTCCCGCGTTTCCCCAGCCCTGCGCATTCTCCGATCACAGCGCGGCCATGGCCTCCTCCAGCACCTCCCCTACCAGAATCTCGGTCTCTGAGTCAAGACTGTGTTACTTTTTTTTGGTACCGTCAGTTGAGCTCAGAACCTTGCACTTGCCCGGCGGGCACCTATGCCACTGAGCTACATGGCCGGCCCAAGACCCCGTTTCTCCACACCCTTGTGTCCACAGCACCTAGCCCGCGCCGAGCCACAGAGGCCTGGAAGCTCCCTGCAGCGCCTGGCTGAGCCTCGGCTGCAGGGGCCGCCCCCGCGCATGGCTAAGGGCTGCGTGGATGCAACGCACAGCAGTCCTTGTGGTTGCCGCTGTGAGGGACACGGTGTAAACCGAACCCGCCGCGCCCACTGCATGGGCAGTTGTGAGCATCTACTACGTGCCGGGCTGTGAGAAGCACAATACTGAGCAGACAGGCACAGCCCCTGCCCTCCTGCAGTGTTTTGTTTTGTTCTAGTGCTGGAGATGCGCCAGGGCTTTGCACACTCAAGGCAAGTGCTCTGCCGCTGGGCTCCGTTCTCATGAGGTTAATAGTCTCTTGGCGAAAGCTCTCAACACAAGCCTTGGAGCCAGATTGTTAAGCGGTCTGGCATGCTGTCGAACAACCCTACCACGGCTCTTCGGCCACCGGGCCTGGAGCAGAACTGCGAGGCAGCACACGCTGCGGCCCGCCGGGCAGGAGGAGACTTCTGGTTGCACCCGTGTTTTGAGCGTCTCTTTTTTTTTTTTCCGGTACTGGGGATCGAACTCAGGACCCTGCGCTTGCTAGGCAAGCGCTTATTCCACTGAGCTATATCCCCAGCCCTTGAGCGTCTCTGACTTCCTAATCCGGGTACTTTCCAGCCCCTGCTAGTTACAGGGACTCAGTCGCTTTCCAGTGTGCGCAGCAGTTAAGTTACAGTTTGTTTGTTTTTGTCTTTCTGAGACAGGGTCTCGCTATGCAGTTCAGGGTGGCCTTAGGCTCACTTTGTAGCCCAGGCTGGTCTCGAATTTGCAAGTCCTCCTGCCTCAGCCTCCCATGTGCTGAGGTTACAGGTGTGTGCCACTACACTGGGCCTTTATATACTGTTTTCAAATTACCTGTTGAACGTTTACAGAGAAGTATTCAATTATTCTTTTGGAAACACTCAAAGTCCAGGTATCATGCATGAGTGGGTTCCGCTTTTGGTAAATCATACCTCAATAACATTCGAGGTTTGTTTTGTGTTTAAGCCTGGGTCTCACCGAGTAGCCCAGGCTGCCTCAAACTTGCATTTTATCCTCTCACTTTCATGCTTTTGCAAATCATCGGTCACTGATTTGCTTCCTGTCTATAAATTTAAATCGAATCTGTCCGTGATTTAGCCCAGCGGCCCCAGCCCCATGTAACTGTGCTTACCAGAGCCCCCGTTAGAGAGTGCATTCATGTCTCACCATAACTTTGATTAGTCACCTCACAGAATGAGAAACTCTCAAACTGCGTGCTCCCTAAAACAGCTTTCTTCCATGAGAATCACGATAACTGTTTTCAAGTCATCCATTCTTTTCAACAAGGGCCATGAGAACAGTCACCCCAGCTGCTGTGGGGTAAACTTCAAAGCTTCTCACTAAGACACACTGCCAGAATAATGGCTTTAAGTAAACGTTACTACTAAAATTGGGGATTAGAGGTTGCAGGGTGACTTCTAGTCATGATTCTTTTGACTTTTGACTTTTTTTTTTTTTTGTCTTTTTGAGACAGGGTCTTGCTGTGTAGTTCAGGCTGGCCTTGAACTCACTTTGTCGCCCAGGCTGGTCTCAAATTCACAGTGCTCCTCGTGCCTCAGCCTCCTGAGTGCTGGTATTACAGACGTGTGCCACTGTCCCCAGCTCTTTTTACGTCTTCTTAGAAAGAGCTCGTCATCCTTTCTGCCTGCTCCATGCCTGCCTGGATCTCCAGCCCTGCAGTGCCTGCTCCGGCCTCCCAGATCTCTACAACACTCTGCTCCGGAGGGAGGGGGGACCGCAGCGCTCTGAGGCCGGCTGCTCTCACTCTCAGCTGGTGTCCTGGGCCTCGATGGCTGACACGTCTCTTCACACAGAGCTCGAGTCTCCCTGGGGTAAAAGATAACTACCCCCAAACAAGAGGCTTACATTTTTAGCTTTACAGAACGCTTACTCATCTGACATGTGAAAGTACATAAACCCACAGAAAAATAAACTGTGCTGTTTGGGAAAGCACCCCTCCTGGAAGAAAGACTGTGAATTACAAGCCCACACCTCAAAACTCTTCGGGTCCAGAGCTGCAGTGTGGACCTGCTGTTGAGGGTCCTCTGCGAGTTTTGTCTACATGAATCACATCTGCAGGTATGTCATAGATTAGACGCTAAAACAGACAGGGTGCAGGTGTGTACTAAGCTCCTTAAAATACAAATCCACTGACAACATAAACATTGATGAAAAATAACTATTTTCAAAAATCAAAATGGGAACACAGAGTCCCTTCTTTCTGCACAAGGACAGACAGGGAGAGTGTGGTCACTGTGGGCAAGAGGCGCAGCAGGGCCCCGGCAGGCAAGCGTTCCCCGCGGTATCACCATCACCGGCCTGGACGCGGCTGTCAGAAGAGCCGTGCCTGGTGCATTCGACAGGCCGGGTCTGTGTCTGCAGTCCGCCTCTCTGCTCGGTGCCAACCTAGCGGGCCTGGAGATCCAGCCGGGGGAGGCGGCTGGGCGGCGCTCATTCCAGCTTTCGGGGAGGCAGAGCCGCACAGGGCACAGGGAGGACTCTGCTGAGGGCGAGCGGAGCAAGGCCTGGGGGCTTGAAGAGACGCAGGCTTCGCGGAGGGCACCCGGCGGGCAGGAGAAGGCCCAGAGCACAGAGGTGGCAGCTGCTCGCGGGGCTCCCGAGAGCGGACCTGTGCCGTGGTCCACGGCTCAGACTGAGACCAGGCACGGGAGCGGGAGCAGGAGCAGGGATTGGTTTCCGGAAAGGAGGGAAGAAGGGAGGGGAGAGGAAGGGGGCAGAGGCAAAGGAGGCCCTCTGACAGTGTGCAGGGCGAAGTGTGCTGGGGACGGGGCTGGCAGGGGGAGGGCCAGCACAGCGACCCTGCCAGGAGAAGGAAGGGACAGAAATAGGACAGCTGCGTCAGAAATGGAGTCAGAAGAGACCTTTCAGAAGCGGAGCTCAGGGACGCAGCGATCCGTTATTCATTTCATAGGCATCTACGAAGCCCCTACTTTGTGCCGGGCAGCCCCTGAGGCTGTGGGCAGGTGAGAGTGAAGAGAAAATCACAGGCCGCTCCCTGCCTGGACACTCCGCAGTGGTGGCGCTGTGGTGGCAGGCAGTGTGCAGCCCGAGGGACGGGGTGGGGAGGGGAAGACCAGCTGCCCGAGGCTGACCCGGCTTCAAGTGCGAGGAGCGGCTATGTTAGCTGAGATCAAATCAAGAAGCACAGGTGGGGCAGACGAGGAACCCAGTCCCACTACCTGCCGAGTGCATTTAAGTCTAGTTATGCTGGATCTAGGGTCACAGAGCTTCACAGCTTACTTCCCAAGGTTCTCTCAAAGCACAGAGCCCAACCCCTTCACCCACCTGGAAGAAACAGGCGCAAAAGCACCCAGGGACCTAGCAGGGCTTACAACACTGGTGAGCAGCTGAGCGAAGAACCGAACTCCAGCTCTGTTGACTTTTAGTCAACCACTCCGTTCTATGAATCACTAGTTTCATTTCACTGACATGAGACATTACACAGATAAATAACACACCCTCCAGTAATACTAATGTTGATGTCAAATGCCATAGCAATTATGAAACAGACTTCAAGAAGTGTTTGAGAGCTGGCTGTGGTGGCGCACGCCTGTAATCCCAGCACTAGGGAGCTGAGGCAGGAGGATCTTTACAACTTCGAGAGCAGCCTGGGCTATAAAGTGAGCTCAAGGCCAGCCTGAACTGCATAGCGAGACCCTGTCCCAAAAAGACAAAAAAAAAAAAAAAAAATTTCATGACATGATAAAATTGTGTTTCTGGGCTAAGATGATCCCCAGGCGGGATAGTGTATTAGGATATGAAGCTGAAGCTACCACGTAAGAGAACCCACGCGCTTTGCCCTGGAACATCACAGGAAATGTATCAGGTCTTCCTGCAGGTGCAGGGCTCGAACCCGGGGTTCCTGTGGCCCCAGCGCCCGCTCTGCCGCTGAGCTACACCCAGGCCCCACCCACTGCAAATCCTTCCAAAAATACACACACTAATGCTTTGGCTCTAGGGTTTCACTAGACTATGTTTAACCTCCAATTGTTCTAAATTTAAGTTCTCTTCACGTTCTAGACATGCAATTAAAATATTTCAAGAATAGCCAATAACGCTAGTGTCAAGAATTTGGAGTCAGAGCTCTCCGCCATCTCCAGCAACTGCTTCACTGTGTTGCGATCTTTGTGATCTTCACTACCGTTTCCCCTGAGGCGAGTAGAACTGTTCCAGCAGCGCCGGCTTGGAATCCGCACGATACCAAACTCAAGCTACCTTTGTGTTAACGCTACACCACACACCAGGTGTGGTGGCCCACGTTTACAATCCCAGTGTTTGGGACGCTGAGGCAGAAAGATCTTTGTGACTTCGAGACCAGCCTTGGCTACAAAGTGAGCTCAAGTCCAGTCTCAACTGCATAGAGAGACCCTGTCTCAGAAAGAAAGAAAGAAAAAAAAAAACTCTGCGTCACAAGTGGATGTTAACTCTACCTCTTACCGCCTTTGGAACAATTACCAACGTTGCTCTATGCTTCATCAAGGGTGAACGTAAATGTTTATTACTGTGTAAGAAACATAAATGTAAATATTTAGCTTTATTATATTTAATTAATGAAGGTTACAACCTTATACCCTGTGGAAAAACCTCATCACAACCCAAAAACATAAATTCCTAGTCTACCTGTTTGAAATAGTGGGAATTTTTGCTCCAACCAACACACCATTTCCACTGAAAACTGCGGCCCTCGCTCCGATCCGCCTTAGTGTTGTTTCCTGGCAACTGCACGGGACATTTCGCCTTCTGCGCTGCTCCACAGCAGCACTCGCAGCCCACGAAGGCCCAAAGGCCCAAAGCTCAGGCCTGCTGTGTCCTATTGCACACAACACTCAGCGCGCACACGGCACATTCCGTGCCTGTCTGACCCGTGTGAATGGCATCTTGGTCACACTGTGCCTTGGGATGCGGAGAACTACCATGCCCTGCCAGGATGACTGTGCGATCAGGAATGGGACCTGCGCTGTGTACTCAGCTGAGCAGGCAACACGGCGCCTGGGCTTCCCCGAGGCTTGGGCGCTGGGACAGCGTGGGCCTCCTCCTCCTCTCCCTGGGCACAGCGGTCTCTCCCTAGAGACAGAGCTGGGGACAGAGCCCAGGCCTCTGGCTCCAGACCCATGGGTGGAGCCGGAAGCAAAGCCAGTGCTGTAGCTAATTCCTCTTTAAGACCTAGCTCTGGCATTGCAAAAATCTAACCACTCCTCAAATGGAAAGGAGATGCAGCTGTGTGTGCCGGCTAGGACAGACTGACTGACCTGAACTGTCTCCCCTAGGCTTCCTGTAGCCCACAAGTAGGATTCTTGGTTTGTTCAGGTTACTGATAGAGTTCCCTTCCAGGTCTGATCAACAAACTGTTATCAATGTGAACTCTTCGAAAGGCACAGGATCTAAGGACACTTGCTAACCTAAACATACCTACAACATTTAACTCCAGGTGCTCGACAGGCATCGTGGCACTTGCCTGTAATCCCAGAGCTCTGGGAGGCTGAGGCAGGAAGATTGCAAGTTTCAGCCCAGTCTGAGCAATTTAGCAACTTAGTGAGACCCTGTCTCAAACTGAAAAAGTAAGTCCAGCCACTCATACTTAGATCAGGAACTGCAAACTCAGGGCTCTCGGGCTGGGCACTCCACATTTCATGATCTGTAAGTGACTTGCGCAGTCAGGCAAAGGAGTGGGATTAGGTGTAAAACAACAGAGGGGTGTGAGACCCTCAAAAGGGGAGCATGTCCGCCTGGGGCAACCAGGACAGCGCCGGAGTCTTGCTGCCCTGCAGCCATGTACACCCATCCTCGCGGACCCGCCACTTCTCAAGAGAGGCTTACAGCCTCGTAGTCATAAAATGTGCCAGTTCTTCAGCAACTCTGTGTCTCCAAAACCGTCTTTTTAAATACCCATTGGCGGGCCCTGATCTAAATGAATGGGCCTTGCTGAGAGGGGAAGGCCGGTGTGGGCCCGGAGGAGGGAGGCAGGGGCACAGGGCAGGCAGGGCAGGCGAGAGGCACAGGAAGAAGGGAGACGGAGAGCACTACCAACTGCACAACCGCACAAACGGAAGTGAGGAGGAAGTGGAGAAGGCGGAGAGAGGGCGGAGTGAGTCACCTGCTGAGCACCTAGAAGAGGCAGGTGCCATGGTTGAGGTTCCACAGTGGGGCCTCATCCAGAAAGAACGCTGCCAGGGAACTGGGCATGGTGGCGCACGCCTGTAATCCCAGCACTCAGGAGGCTGAGGCAGGACTGTTTCAAGCTCGAGGGCAGCCTGAACTGCATAGTGAAACCTTGTCTCAAAAAGACAAAAATGAAAAGCAAAGCGAAAGAAAACACTGCCAGGGCAAGGCCTGTGTCAGGGGAAAGATGGAGCGAACAGCAAGGCCCAGTGTGGGGCCGTCACACGCAGAGCCACCTTCTCTTTGCCACAGTCTGAAAGCCTAAATCACATGCAGGCGTGGGCGAACTAGGAGAGCAGTTGAGGTGGGCTCCGGTCTCCCCTGCCCACGCAGCCGCACCCAGTACAGCCCAGGCTGTGGCCACTCTGACTGAAGGGATCCTGGGGACCCCAGTGCCAGGCCCCAGCCCCCTCAGCTCCCAGCTCCCAAGTGAAGTCACCAGCAGACTGCGCTGGATGTTTCCATACAAAGCACCCGGCTTAGCTAGGCGTGGTGGCACACACTTGTAATCCCAGCACTCGGGAGGCTGAGGCAGGAGGATCATTGGAAGTTCGAGATCAGCCTGGGCCACAAAGTGAGCTCAAGGCCAGCCTGAACTGCATAGCGAGACCCTGTCTCAAAAAGGAAAAGCAACAACAACAATATCAAAGCACCTGGCTCAGGGGTGTGTGTGTGTGTGTGTGTGTGTGTGTGTGTGTGTGTGTAACATATGCAACATGTTATAAAGCCAACAAACGTGGAAGAAACGACAGGTGCACAGATCACAGACTGATTAAACAGGAACAGAAGCATGTAGCATTAGGAACTTTGGAAGTCTTTTTCCCTCTGAATTATAAGCTACCAAGCTGTGGCCTCCATTATCACAAACTAGATGAAAAGCCGCTTCCTGTGTGACCTTGTGGAGCGCCCTAGCCGCTGTGTACTTTCCTACATTCGCTGTGACCTCTCTTTTAGACACGCACACCTCTTCCATATTTATTTCAGTAACACTTTTCATGCCTGTCCCATTCAAAGATATCGGGTAGATTTCTTTCTGCATAGACCAAGTGCATGTAACATTTCAGGCTGCCTGGTTGCCAAGCATTCTACACCCCCAGTTAATCTCTCTCAAACAGACATACTTAAGTTTTGATTTTGTTCACAGATGAAATTCTAACCTACTTCAAGAGAAATTTCAGGGGAAAAATACTGTTCAAACCTAGATAATGCATCCCTTTGTTGGTGCTAAATATAGTCCCTCAAGATGACACACATTTTGACAAGGATCAGCCTTACATGTCACTTTTTCAAAAATAGCACAGGTTCCATTTTAAGGTATGCAGGAACAATCGCTACTCACTACCCTGCAGTTGGAGGTATTTAAAAAGTGGATGACACCGATTACTGTAATGAGGAAAACTGGATTTAAATGAATTTTGTTGTGATTTTTGCTCATGGTGTTCTAGGTGCGTTGTTGCGGGTAAAACTAGAATTGTGCACATTTTTCCTAAAGTTATTCCTCAGAAGTATCAGTCAGAACATAAGATACTTTCAGAAACTGGTGCTCAGGAAGAATCTGAAATCAGCTACAGTGAATAATCAAAGTTCATTTACACTCAAGGCATCTTTCCCCAAACATTTTTTTTTCATTTGACTAATGATGCATTTTGTCTTTCCCATACCTGGAAAGGCAAAAGAATCTTTAAGAACGAGTATCTCGAGTCTTTCATCGCAGCGGTGTAACCTATAAAAGGCTAACACTGGCAGGAAACACCGTGAGGTCCACTTAACACCCTGTGACTAAGACGGCAGAGTTCAGTTTATTTAATCACAGCGCCCCCCACATAGCTATGCTGTGACTTGCAGCGCCAGGGCGCCTGTTCCATGAACTCATTAGCGGAATTTAGTGGCGGGTGACGATGCTCCCCGCGCTCTGCTCTGAGGCGAACTTCTCACTGTTCCAGCTTTTCGCTACCTGCCTCTCCCCCAGCCCCGGCTGAACGCGCGTCCTCACGCTATTTTTATCCCGCTTTCTCTCTCCCAACTCCCTGTTCGCGTTGTGACCTTTAATAAACGTAAGAAAAATAGACTCCTTGCAAAGACGCTAACCCTTCAACCTGGTTCTTTTTCTCACGAAAGCCAACAATAACACTTTTCCACCGCCGAGGCCGCGATGCAGCGCTCGCCGCCACGGGTCGCTCTGTCGTCACGCAGGGCCAGCAGCCTGCGGCACCGCGCCGGGCCCCGCCTCAGACCCAGGGGCTCGTGGACACCTGGCTGGAGACGGGGACCCCGCGTGGACAGCCCGCGTGGACACCCGCGTGTTCGACCACAGTTCCCCGGCCTCGGCGGCGTCGGGGCGCGGCACGGAGGGGACCCCGAGTTCCCCGCTCAGCCCGGGCGCAGGAGCGCGGAGCCGGACGCGGCGACCGCGGCCGGAGGAGCCCGCAGCCCGGCCGGACGGCCATGCCCAGCCCAGCCCTCTTACCGCGGAGCACGGACGAACGGAGTCCTGGGCCCGCGTGGAGAGACTGCGCCCGCCGGCCGAGGGAGCCCGGGCGCCGCGCGGGTTTCCATAAAAGTCCCGGCCGACGCGCGTTCCGCCCTCCCCGCCCCGCCCCGGCCCGGCCCCGCCGCGCCCCCCACCCGCCTGGCTGGGTGTGCACTGCTCCTCCCTTCTCAGCGCCGGCTTCCACTCCCAAAGACTGATCGGAAAGCTGAAGTGGAGGAGGAGGAATTTTAAATGCATAAATTCCCACCGTTGCGCGCGCGCGTGTGCGTGTGCGTGTGTGCGTGTGTGGGGAGAGACAGAGAGAGAGAGACAGACAGACAGACAGACAGACAGACAGAGACAGAGAGAGAGAGAGAGAGAGAGAGAGAGACAGAGTGTCCCTGGGGATTGAACCCAGGGCCTTTGCCCCGATCTCCAGCCCCAGCCTATTTATATTTTGAGGCAGGGGTTTGCTTAGTGGCTAACTTGCCCAGGCTGCACAGCCTCCTGCCTCGGCCTCCAGGAGTGCTGGGCTTCCAGGACTGTGCCCTTACCTTCAGTCTTCCTAATCCTTCGAGTTGAGGGCCCCAGAGAGAGACCTTTCCACTTGGGACCCTTCCTCTGCTGCGTGACTCCCAGGGGCCCTCCCTGGGGCTGATCTTAGTCCTTTACCGCGCTCAAAAACACCACGAGCCAGGGAAGGTGGCACACGCCTGTAATCCCAGCACTTGGGAGGCCGAGGCAGGAAGATCACCGCGAGTTCGAGGCCAGCCTGCCCTCCATAGTGACTTCAACACCAGCCGGGGCTACAGGGCATGTGACCCTGTCTCAACAAAACAAAACAAATTAAAAAACCAAACCGCAAAGGCAGATTGGCACGGGATAGGTAACCAGCACAGAGGTGACCCTTCTGACCTGGGCAGGCGACCCCGACCCCACTCTGCAGGGGGCGCTCCGGACAGCCCGGCCTCCCCTGCACCATGCCGGGTCCTGCAGCCCCCAACTCCCTCCCGCCCTAACTGGCCGACCCGGCCCTGTCCTCCCAGCCAAACCGGGGCCTCTGCCGGTCACGGAAGACAGGCCTGCCCAGCAGCTGCCCTCCTCCGCCAGTTGCACAGCTTTCGCCTGCGGGAGCCACAGGCGGTGACCAGGAGCAGCTGCTTTGCGGCCCAGCTCTAGGATGGGGCGGCTGGAGAAGTCCTGCAGGAGGAATTCCTGTAGAAAATGAAACCCTGTCTTGTGTTCCCATAACAAGAGTCGAGGCTGCAGCGGGGCGTGGTTTTGCGGGTGTGTAATCCCGGTACCCTGGAGGCTGAGGCAGGAGGATGGCCGTGTGAGGCCAGCCGCGGGTACACAGCGAGATTCTGAAAAAAATAAACTGGCAAACTTTGTAAGGAGGGGTTTATTTAGTTCACAAGCCAGGGGCCCAAGGGCCGCTCTGGGGAGGAGCCCTGGCAGGGTCTCAGGATGGCATGGGGGTGGCGGCTCCAGCTTGCAGTCCGAGACACCCCTTGGCCACGCTGGGGACTCTGTGGGCTGTGATGCCCCGCCCCCGCCCGCGGCCCCGGAGACGCAGGCGCGGGGAGCAGCGGGCAGGGACGTGAAGGAAAGTGGGGTGCGCTCACCAATGCAAAAGCCTGGGTGACACTGGCAAACCTCGAGAGGCTCTGCAATCGCGGTGCCCGTCCAGCTAAGTCCCCCTCCCCCCTCCTTTCCGCCCTCCCTCCTCCTCTTCTCCCTCCCTCTTTCCCTCCTTCCCTCTTTCTTTCTTGGCCGGGGGTTGAGCGCAGGGCACGGACTCCTCCCCCAACCCCACCAGTCTAAGAGAGACCGGGTCTTGGTTACTCTTCTCCTTGCTGAGACAAAATGCTGGATACCCGAAGTGAAGGAGGGAAGGTTGGGGCTCCGGTTCGTCGCGTCACGGAGTAGGTGCAGCGGGGCAGGCGCGCAGGAAGGCGGGCAGGAGGAGGCAGGGAGGCGGCCGCACCGGGCACGGTCTGTCAGGTCTGCGCCAAGGGAGACTCGTGCCCCGGAGGCCGCACCAGGGCCCCGGGCTGATCGCCTTGCTTCCAGTCCCGCCGCGCCAAGCGCCCTGCTCCGGGCTCCGGGATGTAGGGCCGAACCGGGCCGGCTGAACGGTGCCCACGTCCCGCGTCTCTGGGACCCCGCCGAGGGGCACCAAGCGGCGCCCGGTAAACGTGTGAGCTAGGCCGGGCCGCGGCCAGCCAGCGCGGGGAGCAGGTGCGGCCTTGGGCACAGGCGTTGAAGTAAGGATGGGCAGTGTCCCGCGGAAGGCGCCGCCTCTCCTCGCTGCGCAGAGCCGGAGTCCTGGCCTGTGCAGACCGGGAAGGCCGAGCAGAGCGGAGGCCCAGAAGCAGCGCGAGCCGGAGGGCGCAGACCAGGACGAGGACGTGGGCAAGGCTCAGCGCGGGCACTCAAGGGCCCAACAGCAGCACAGGCTGCAGGGACAGCAGCGGTCAGGGCACAGAAACCCGAGGGAAACGCACAGCTAGCCCCCCCCCCCCCGCTGCGCTCCGCCCCGCCCCACCCTCGATCCAGGAAAAGCCTCCACCTTATTTCATATGATTTGCACGTTAAGTACTGTATTTTTGTTTATATGTTTAATTTTTAAAACTTTAAAAACAGCGGCTAAGCCGGGTGTGGTGGCGAACGTATGATATCCGAGCCCCCAGAAGGCTGAGGCAGGAGGACCGCTGTGACATAGTGAGTTTAAGGCCAGCCTGAAGTACACAGCCACACCGTTTCAAAAAAGGCTAAGCTAGGCATGACGGCACATGCATGTCTATCACCCTAGTGCTTGGTGGCTGAGGCAGGAGGATTACAAATTCAACAGCCAGCATAGTGAGACCCTGTACTCCATCAAGAGGAGGAGCTGGGTGTGTTGCTCAGTAATACAACATTTTAGATGTGCGTAACACTCTGGGTTTGACCCGCAGCACCACACACACATAAAAGCCTAAAACTACCGTCATCTATACAATACTTGATTGCTCTTAAATATTTCTCAACAGAACCCACTTAGGTCCAGGTGAACCCTTTCTGCCCCCTGCCGTGCGGCGGTGTCCGCGAGTACACCCACGCACACAGGGGGGGATGAGGAAGGAGCGCTGGGGTGTCCGAAGGGCACCACGGGCTCCCCGGCTGGGCTGGCGTAGGTTTTGCTCCTTCACTGCCTGGAACACGGGATCCCAACCCAGGCGCTCTGCCTCTGCTCCTCCCAGACCGTCCCCCTCCGAATCCATAGAGAAACACAGTGCAGGCGGCTGTGCCTGGCCACCTCAGCCTACACCTGTGCTCTTCTCTGAGCGGAAGCTTTCAGAGGGAAGGGGCTAAAGACGCAGCTACAACGCTGCACTTAGACAAAAGCATTGTGTAAAATATGCAGCATAAAGTGGGCGCAGATAATCCCAGCACTCGGGAGGCTGAGGCAGGAAGATCACTGTCGGAGGCCAGTTGGGCTACAGTGAGTTCAAGACCAGCCTGAACTACACAGTGAGACTGTGTCAAAAAACAAAAAAAACAAAACAAAACAAAGGCAATATATCACCAAGATGGACCATCGCATTTTTATTTGGCAATAATAGAGACATATCCACGTCATAGTGCTCATTTTGGCTCCAGGGCCAGTGCTGTGTTTTCTGAGACTGCAGTGTGTTACATAATGAGTTCAGTGCTTACATTTTAAGAAACAGATACTGTATTTACTGACACAGCCAAGTGAAGCTAAAACATGGTTGTTCTAAAATTACACAAAACAGTAACAGTACAGTAGTCATCAGGGAAGAAGAGTGGTGTCTCACTCCCATTTATGACAGAATGTACACACTGTTAAATTTCACTTATGTGTTTCTCAATCTGATTAATTCAAGTAAAAAAACAAAAGGTCTGAATTCAGCTTAATTCTTACAATCACTTTGCAATTTCCATCCCACATGACTTCTAAACACCTGTTCACACTGAAATAAAAGTGAACCACAAACAGGATTTGAATTCTGCTGTGAAAGGTCACAGGGAAGGTTTCTAATATACTTCGGCATTTCTATCTCCTAGGCCTCAAGGAACGGTAACTAACATTCATTTGGAAATTAAAAGGTTACATCGTCAGGCAAGGAAACATTTCTCAGTACTTATGACAGTCAGGTAATTTAAGAAACAGGTTCACAGTAAATGAACGCAAACGAATACTGCTATTCCAGAAGAGAACGTTCTCTGGAGCAGACTCCAACAACAGGGAAAACTCAGTTTCTTCGTACAAAGGTAGCTGTGTTTCCACACTGAATAAGCACATTGCTGGCCTCTGGGAAGGAAGACTGACCTTGTCAGTTGAACAAAAGTACTGGGGCACCAGGTTAGGAAACACAAGTATCAGACACGAATCGCTTGAACCTTTGCTTTTTCCTCCAGAGATGATGGAAGCGTCACCTCCCCAGGACGCACTCAGGGCCTCTGGCTCCTCATGGCAGGGGTGGGGTGTGGAGGGGTGTGGGGGGGTAGGGGGGTGGTGATTTTCTGATGGCACCACTGGGAGCCTGGAGGCTCTAAGCTACTTTAATCGTTTTTATTTTGTAAAGCATCGTTTTTGTTGTTTAACTTTTTAAGACAAATGAAAACGGGTATGTTTCAAGTCCCCTTTTGCAGTCAGAAAAGTTCTTTTCAGATCGATGTTTCCTTACAAAAGAAAATTAATAAACTGGGTGTGGTGGTGCACACCTATAATCAGGAGGCTGAGGCAGGAGGATTACTGTGAGTTCGAGGCCAGCCTAGGCTACTAAGTGAGTTGAAGCCCAACCTGAACTACCTAGTGAGACCCTGTCTCGAAAAATAAAAGTAGAAAGTCAGTCCAGAGGAAAAAGTCTGAAGGGAGGGGCGGGGGTGGGAAAACAAAAGCCATCAAGTGTACCACGCACACGCACAAATTCTCACTGATGAATGGGGGCATTACACAGATCTGAAGTGGACCAATAAAATCTGATTTTAAAAGTCGTTTTTTTACTTACAATACAGAGATTTTCCCTTAAAATTACTGCCTAGAAATTCCATTTGGTCTTGTTTCCTTTTTGTCAAAGGCCACAAAGAAAGCGTCTCACTAATGCTGTAGCTACTGAACTAACCAGAAACTAATTAAACCAAAGCACTGAATTTGACAATCAACCTCCTAAAGACTGGCCAAAAATTTTTTGTTGAAATTTAAAAGGAAAAAAAAAAAAAAGCCAGGGATACAGCTCAGCAACACAAGTGCCTGCCTAGCAAGCACAAGATCCTGAGTTTGATTCCTGATACCAAAAAAAGAAAAAAAAAAAAAAAAAAAAAGCTGGGTATTGTGGTGCACACCTGTATTCCCAGCACATGGAAGGCTGAAGCAGGAGGATCACCTTGAATTCAAGGCCAGCCTAAATTGTACAGTGAGACCCTGTTTCAAAAACAAACTCAAAAAGAAGAAGGAGAAGGAAAAGGAGAAGAGGAAGAAGAAGAAAAGAAAAAGCAAAGAAATTAAAAGAAATATAAAAGAAAACCCATAAAATAAAAATCCACCTTCTAGAAAGTCACTTATCTGATTAATTCCCCAGTTATCTTATGTAGAAGCAGCAGCATTATTAAATAGTGCAATTCTCCAAGGGATTTCAAACAGTATCTTTCTCAAATAAAAAAATGATGTTTATTCACAGCTTTGTTTATAAAACCACAGCATAAAACATTTAGCCCTAAAAAAAAGAAAAACATTCAGCCCTGAAAAGAGCGAGCTAATAGCAGTGATTGTCCTGCCTGCACAGAGATGGGACTGAGCATGTGTCAGTGTGTGTGTGTATGTTTCATTCAAGGCCAGTGACAGCTCAACAAGGTCAAAACAGCGAACCAATGAAAAGCAAAGCGTTATATGATGGAATTTTCAGTTTGGTCCTCATCCTGCTCCTCCCACAGTTAAGAATGGAGCAGGAAGCTGTTAAAACACTCCCTAAGAAAGGTCAGCGCTGGGTGTGGGAGTGCACTCCTGTAACCCCAGCACTCGGGAGGCTGAGGCAGGTGGATGGCCATGTGTTCAAGGCCAGCCTGAGCTCCCTAATAGTGAGTTTAAGGCAGCCTGAACTACTTAGCAAGACCTTGTCTCAAATAAAACAAAAGCAAAACAATAAAATATTAAGGAGCTACATATTCTAAAACAATGAGAGTAACACTTCATAGTGTAATTTCTAATGTATATAGTACATTCAAAACTGCATGATTCTCAATGCTATACCTTGCAGTCACTTTACTAACAGTGGCACATGCATAAACTTAAAATCTTAAAAAGTAAACCTTTCTTCACTTTTCCTACTCTGTTCATTAGTCGGAAACTAGGCACTTTAATCTAAACATACATTTTTTAAAAAATGCTTTTTAGACCCTTCTGTGTCAGTCACTTCTAAAATGAATAAAGCCCACTTTAGGAGCAAAATCAGCAAATCTACTCCATCACTAGGCTGAGGCAGCCATGTCAGAGTGGGATCATAGTTCAGAAGCGCAAGTAATGCAGCTCCCGAGTATGTAATATACTCTGAAGAGTAGTCTCTCAAGAGCCACCCGTTTGTTCATATACTTACCATAAATAGACACAAAATATACTTTCATATCATTAAAAATATTTTATTCTGTATCAGAGGAGAAAAAAGGGCCTTCTCTAAAACCTCTTTATGAAAAAAAAAATAAAATAAATAAAACCTCTTTATGATCAAAGTATGAATATTTTTAAAATATGGGCATAATCAGACAAACTCCCAGTGGGCAGAACTCTGTGGTCTGCTTAAGGACCGTGCTGTGACAGGAGAAAGGAGAAATTAGTTTAATGTATTTAAGTTTAGTATCTTCAGCTGTTGGGAGCCACTCTCAAAATTCATTCAAAAAGGGTAAAATTTTAGTTGCCTTTCTTAATAAACTGTTCTATTTTAAAATAATATTCATCCAAGAGAAAAGATTATACGAAAAGATGAAGCACTCGAATCTCTCTAGTGTAGCTTCTAGGACCAAGAATTAGCAGAGTTTGAAAACTACAGTTAATCTAATGTAAAGTTGGAAACTGTAAACTTCTCAGAGTCAGTTCATTTAAATGGTTCACGATACTCAATATTACAATGTCTTTGATAAAAATACCTAAGTAAGCGCACAAATAATAGCTAAGCAGTACACAGGAGACATCATGGTCGCCTAAATCTAGTTAGACAATGGGCGAGGTTCCAGGGGAACTGCGCTGTTGGGCAGTTTACGTGCTTGGAGGCGGGATCGCCTCTTCCCATGAGTGTGGCCGTGGCAGCTGTGGCCACAGCATGTTTTCAAAGTGCACAGCACAGACACAACTTGTGAGAGTGACTCGGGACAGTCAGCCTGCGGGGACACGTCAACTAACGCCGAGCTCAGACTTCACTCAAGCACTACTCCTATGAATACACATTTCCTGACCTAAGCGACCCTGGAAAGGTGACGAGAAGTCCCGGATACATGACCCTGGGACTCCGCCCGGGAGTTCTATTTACCAATGGGACAGTCGCTCCTTCCCGCACTCGACCTTCTTCCGCTTCCCTGAGTCCAGCTGCACCAATCCTGTTATCCGTAATGCAGGCTGCAAGTCAAGTCACCTTCAGATACTGTCTGAGTGTCATGGTCTCACTGTGCTTTGGCCTCCACCAGCCCTGCGGACACGAGGGGGCCATGGCCGCCCATGCAGCCGCTGGCGTGGCGCAGGGCGTCGGCGCCCAAGTGGGCTAGGAGCAGCTCGGTGCGGCGCAGCAGCAGCTGCAGCAGGTCCTCGGCCAGTGCCTCGACGCTGGAGTAGCGGACCTTCTCGAAGTCAAAGATGTCTCTAAGGAAGAACAGGACCTGGTTCTGGAAACGAGCACAGAGCAGACCGCAACTGTCAGACCACCCCGACTCGAGCGGCAGAGCCCAAGCACCCGGAGCGCCAACTCAGGAGCAGGGCGTCCGAGGTCCGGCGGCTTTCAGATCTGGGTGGGAAACATCTCAGACAAGATTTTTTAACTTTTTGGGGCCCAATGTTAAAATTTCCTGTAAAGAGAGGGACAATACCACCCGTCCTACTTCTTACTCAGGGCTGATAGGACGATCAAAAAACCAGCCTCTCTGCAGCGCCCGCAGCCCCTCCTGCCACCAAGCCTCGCCCCCGCAGGAGAACCAGCTGCTCCCCGCACGATCACAGAGAACTCTGAAAGGTGCCCATCCACACAAAACTATGAAAAGAAAAAATTGTCTCTGGTCTCAATCAGTGGAGAGCTTAGCGTCTCAACCTATAGGGTCACCTGCTGCTGAAACACATTTTAAGTGAGCTGCATTCTACGCAGGCGTGATCTCAGCTGCGCCACATGGAGGGAAAGAAGTCATTCCAGGAGGAACGACAGGGCTATTTAACTCCTGCCCTTCAGAGACAGGCGGCGTAAGGCCTGAGAAGGCCCAGCTCACAGGTGCACGCGCTTCACATTGGGAATGTTGCCAGCAACCACTGGCCAAAGGCCCTCGCTTTCCGGAGGCAGAGGAGGACTGTTCCTGAGCCAGGGCTGCCTGGCCCCGAGACCACAAACCAGAAGCTCTGGGGCCGCACCCACACACACCCAAGGGCACAGCCACCCAGCCACTCTTCATCTCCAAAATGAGTGGTGCGGGGAAATCCCAACTTTCAAACACAGACCCAGTCACAGTCAGGAGTACTCTTCTTTTTTTTTTTTTTGTCTTTTCGAGACAGGTTCTCACTGTGCAGTTCAGGCTGGCTTTGAGCTCACTTTGTAGCCTAGGCTGGTCTTGAACTCACAACGATCCTCTTGTCTCAGCCTCCGAGTGCTAGGATTACAGGCGTGCGCCACCAACCATGCCCAGCTAGGTGAGCACTTTTCTGATGTGCTCCTCAAACTGAAGACGGTTAACTAACATCTCTGATAAGCAGGAGGTTGTGCAAGGAGCTACACCTTGGGGTTGGCAAACTCACTCCTGACAGCAGCACTCTCCCTGAGGCTCCCACTTACACCCCCCACCCACCCCCACCCCTGGCATGGGTCTCATCACGCACTTCACCTGAGCCAGGACCTGTCCCTGTATCACTGTGTGTGCAACACAGGCAGGTGCTCGCTGCATACAAAGCCTGCGTCCAGGCATGAAGAACAAACTGCAGCGATGTGACTGGTATGGCATGGCCCTGATGGAGCTGACGGGGCACGGGGGCTTGGTGACTCCATTCCAGAATACGGCACCAAGTCTACTGTGGAAAGCGCTGGTTCATCACAGTGGGCAGTTACAAAATGCCTCTAATTTAACACTGGCATTTGAACACTGGACCTAGGTGACTTCTATAACTTTTTGAGACGAGGTCTCTGTGTAGTTCAGGCTGGTCTTGAACTCATTCTATAGCCCAGACAGCCCTTGAACTTGTGATGATACTCCTGCCTCAGCCTCCTAAGTGCTGAGATTTCAGGTGTGTGCTACCACTCCTCAGTTCTAACTTTACCTTTAAATAACACTTTTAAATAAATTCTTCTATGAAAACAAAAATAAAACCTTGTCCACTTTTCCATTTAGAAAAAAAATAACCAATGATTCAATGACGAACATACCTTAAAGAAACAACATAAGTCATAGAGAGAATTTCTAGGGCCCAAAAAACCCCAGGCCAGGACAGGGCTTATGTGCTCACAAATCGCATAAAAATGGGCAAAGAATCCATCTGGGATCTGTTGGGAAATAAGGAGAATCTGGTTATTTCCACCTGCATGTACTTCTTCCTCTAGGAGAAACTGGAACTGTTACCCACGATGGGACCCATCTGCAGGACCTGGACGGAGCCCAGCACTCTCCCACCAAGCTGTATCCCCACCCTTTTTAAACTGTTTGAGACACAGTATAGTTGCTAAGTGGCTCAGATGGGCTTGACCTTTTGATCCTCCTGCCTCAGCCTCCTAGAGAGCTGGAATTATAGATGTGCACCACCACACCTGGCTAAGACCAACTTTTTCTGAGGGTAGACCAAGGATCACTCAGGAGCCAGCCTATTAAAAAATGTAATACATCCACAAGTAACCTTTAAGTCCAAGAATGTTTTTATGTGGAATTCATATCCTAGCCAACAATTCCGTACTGAGTTTTTTCCAATGCCAGGGATTGAGTCCAGGGCCTTTACACTAAGTCCCTAGCCCTTTTTAATTCTTTATTTTGAAACAGGGTCTTTTGCACTCACTAAGTTGCCTGGGCTGGGCTTGAACTTGTATTTCTCCTGCCTCGGCCTCCCCAGTGCTAAGATTCAGACATGTGCCACCACATCCAGCTGAAGGGTTGTTTCTTTAAGGGTATTTTCATCTCTGAAAAATATGGCTTATCCAAAATGCTTAGGGCCAAAAGTACTACCAGTCTACAGCCTGAAACTTCTTGTGTCTCACGTGAACCTCACACAGGCAGCCTGAGGAGCCCTACCCAGTACCCCGGTGCACTGACACTCCAACTGAGCCACCCTGTTTGAGGCTCATGTGAAACTTCCCACTTGTAGCATCAGACTGACTCGCAGAACCTTTTGGGTTTTAAAGCATTTTAGATTTTAGATTTTTAAATTAGGGATCCTCAGCCTCTACTTCCTAAATCAACAATCACAGCATCGGAGAGCAGCAGTGACACAAACAGGAGCGGCCCTGAGCCTGCCCCTTTCAGGGTTACCACTCCCAAGGTCCTACCTGAATGCAGTAACTGAAAAACACTAAAATAAGTCTATGATGGTTAAATTATTCTTAGAATCCTAGCATTTAATTAAGAAATCCAGTGTTATTTAAACATTTAACTGTATAATGCCCTCTCCCTATGGACTATTAGCATATATATTTGTGTCTTAGGAAACTAAATTCACCAGTAGCCTTCTGATTCCAGGATCTGTCAAGAATCACTAACTGGGGCCCCCAGGCCTGAAGGGTCTGCCTGTGGGGTCTGTCAGGAATCACTGACTGGGCCCCAGGCCTGAAGAGTCTGTCTGTGGGGTCTGTCAGGAATCACTGACTGGGCCCCAGGCCTGAAGAGTCTGTCTGTGGGGGTTACTTTTTATTTTTCAGTCTCCAAGATAATCTTTTAAACCTCAATTAAAACAAACAAGATAGCCGGGCACGGTGGCAGCCCACCTGTAATCCTAGAACTCTAGAAGCTGAGGCAGAAGGACTGTAGCAGTTCAAGGCTAGCCTGGGCTATGCAGTGAGACCCTGGCTCATAACAGCAACGGCAAAAAGCAGTTATCATTTAATGAACACCCAATACATTCCAGACAATACAGTAGGTCCCATTTAACTTGCTAAGAGATTCCTGCCAAAGTGGGTCACGTTAACATTATTTTAAATATGTGACAAGTGACACTTGAGAGGTTAAAGAACCTGCTCCAAACTGCACACAGCTAGTTAGTGAAGGCTGAAGTCACTAGGCCTACACTGCAGTTATTCTAGAATAAGATGTCCTACAGACATTCGGGTTGTAAACACTGCTGTGTTGGGAATTCAGAGACAGTCCCTGGGCGGAGAAGGCACATCCGGCAGGGGCTGAGCTCCACAGTGGGGAGATTTATGGAAGTACCAAGAACTCAGATGTTCACTGGGAGGCTCCTCAGGTGAGTGACAGCAGAGTGGCCATGTGGCCAGGGTCCCCAAAGCAGCAGTTGCAGGTGGGGTCTGGTGAGATGTCCGGGCCACCTGCCCTTCTCTCCTTCCTGAGGCCAGTAGCACACAGCCCTGGCCAGAGGCAACTGGTAGAGCCTGGACTTCCCAGCCTTTCACACGCCTCTCTCCGCCACGTGAGCCAGACCCAGGGCCCCGGGTTGCAGAAGGCACCTTACCTTCACCTGCTGCCTTTTCTGTTTCAGCACGGACCAGCAACTGGAAGCCACAGCCTAAACACAGGCGGAGGAGAGAGTTGCCATGAACGTCACAGCTGCGGAGACGTGCCACTTAGAGCTCTCCCCTCGGATTACGGTTCTGAGAGGTGCAAGCATTTAACACCAAAACACCAGCCCAGGCTCCCTGCTTTGTTCGTAAACACATTTTAAAGTTAAACACAAAGCCATTAAGGGAAAAGGGCTGAATTCAATTTTTGTATTTATTTGAGGGGGTACTAGGAATCGAACTCAGGACCTTGCACTTACCAGGCAGGCACTGTGCCATTGAGCTATATCCCTGGCCCTTGGCTATATTTAGTACCAGGGAGTTTACCAGTCACTGTGTGACGCTCAAGAGTTCTTAATCAGTTATTATGGGGAAAGGTGAAAATATATGCATGTAGGACACACAAATGTTCTAGGCATAATAACGAAGTTAAAGTAATACTTCTTCCTTCGAGAATAGTATTGCTGAAATATTTGTGGATTGAGTTAAGACTTTTATTCAAGAGCTAAGAAATTACAAGCCTGACAGGACAAAAAAGAGCAACATTTCTTTGGTAGATCCAGAATACATACAACCCGCTTCTCACATGACACACACTGATCAGGGTCAGCAGTTGATCAGTCACAGACACAAAGAACAAGTAGTTTTTAATAATTAAAACATATCTTAATTCAGGAAAAAGTGGATTTATTAAAAATGCTTTAAATTTTAATATTGGGAAGTTCCAAAACATTATGAAACTACTGATTGGTATATTTTTATTGTTTTTTGTTTGTTGTATTTTTGAGACAGGATCTTGCTTTGGAGGGCCTTAACCTCATGGTGATCCTCCTGTCTCAGCCTTCTGAGTGCTGCAATTACAAGTGTGTGCCACCATGCCCAGCTGCAGTATTTTTAAAAGGCATTCAAACTTCATTTAAACATGATATCCACTCACTTTATTTCTAGGTGCACACATAGGGTGTCAGACAAACAAATTTCAACATAAAAAAATGGAAACTGAAAATGTAAAAGTATAAAGTGCGGTTTACACCAGTCATATTTTTACACCTATTTTTTCTCTCCTACTTTTTCACAATATTTAGAAACATGAATTTTGGGACTTTCCTCTTCAGAACACACATTGCCATTTTTTAAAACTCTAACTGCTATATTTCAGCTAGGCCATTCAACCATCCCTGTCACGGGTGGTGTTTGTCAGGCTTGTACTGATCTGAGCCTGAGTTTCTGCAGAGCCCTGAAGAAACCTGCAGCCCTACGGGACAAGGGCTGGGCGGCCAAAAGGAGACTCTCACACCAACCCATCAGAAGCGGCCCACCCTCCATACTCCTCCTCCACAGGGGTGGCACCATATGCAAATCTTACCACTCCTCTTGGTTCTGACCACTTTTCATCAAATTTAAATGGCCAAGAAGGGTAAATCAGCACTCACAGTTTTTTTGAAGGAGGACTTTATCCAGCGATTGTTTACTACGTCCTGTATGGACACAGGTGGGTTTTCCAAATCTTCAAAGGAATCCATCAATATAAAGTCCAGAACAACATCATAAAAGTTTAGATTCTTCACCTGCATTAAATTGTGAATTAAAAACAAATTTTTATTATAGAAAGCTGAAACAAAATCTGAGCCAGGACTTCATACTTTCTAACAGTAGGGTTTTTGTTGTTGTTGTTAAATCAGATTATATTTCTTATAAGAAAGAGGAAGAGAAGATATATCCAAAACTCACTGCTGGGAAGTTCATTCGGCTCACATGGCAGGCTCTGGCCCCGACCCCAGCCTCTCCTCCCTCTCCCCTACAGCCGTCACCTCTGTCCGCCTCTGCCAGGCCTCCTTCCCCATGCAGTGCTGTACAGAGCTGGGACAGGTCTACAGCACACTGGAGGCCCAGACACAGCCCACCAAGGGACCCCACTGCCCCCAGCTACGGACTCAGGGCAGCACTAACGGGTGGGGAGACAGCGTCCTGAGAGCCGGAGGTGAAGACTGGGCTGGAGGAGGTCGGGTGGCTCCCTCAGGCTCCCGGAGGAGCAAACGCCCACCAGCGGGTTCCAGGCAAGCAGGAACAGGGTGCTGAATTCAGAGCAGTGCTCCGCCCCACCCAGCACAAGAAGAGCCGGGGAAACAAGAAGGGAGGGCTGGCCCTTCGGCTGTGCCGGATTCTCCGGGCCGCGGTGATGGTGGACGGAGGCAGCTGGACTGCCTCTCTTAAGGCCCTAAGGGATCAAGCATGGTGCACACTCCTGTAACCCAGGCACTCTCAGGGGCAGGCAAGAAGCGTGCAAGTTCCAGCGCAGCCTGGCAGTTTAGCAATACCCCAACTCAACACAGTACTTAAGGAAAAGAAAAGCTGGGGGAGCTCCACGGGAGGCTGAGTTCTGGAGGACCGGCAGCACCCTCTCCACAAGTGTGAAGTCACACGCTGGAGAGGAGCAGCTATATCCCAGGAGAGGAGCGCCGGGGAGCAGGACCGAGGTGACAGACAGCTCCAGAGGGCAGAGAGACGGAAAGGCAAGGCCCACAAAGCAGGACACAGTGCCTGCCAACGCCCCAGCACCGGGCGGGCCTGAGAGCTGCACCCAGGACGACAGCAACCAGAAGCCCCAGCCGAGGACAAAGGCTCGGCCTGCAAGCCAGGAACCCAGCGTGGGGATTTACTCTGGAGCAACTCCCGAGGGGCAGGTGTGGAGAAGAAACACCCTCACCAGGTCTTCCAGTACTGTAACGGGATCTACCGTTTGAGACAGGGCCCGGGCACCTCAGGGTCCCTGGGGACACTGCCACATGGCTGGAGGGGACAGGGCCACCGGAGGCCGCAGAGAGAGGGGAAGGGCCAGTCAGAGAGACCAGGAAGTTCCAGCAGCAGGGCACCTGGGCGTGGGGCCCACTAACAGCTGGGTCTGCTGCGTGGAGCCGGCCCAGTGGCTTCACTGGTTCCCATTGCTGCCCTGTCCAGCTCCAGTTCAGAACCCAGCACCTCGTTCCCCACTCTCCCTCGAGCCGGGGACCTGCTCGCTGTGGTCGCCTGCCACTCTTAGGCATGAGTGGGCCTCTGCAGCCGGCCCGTGGACCCCCGGGGCTCGCTGGGACAGCAGCGGCTCCCAGGCACATAGGTGGACAAGCCGTAACCGGCTTCTGGAGGGGCACAGCCCTGAGACTCCCCGGTAGGCCAGGCCGGGCTCAGCCCCACCACGCCCGCCACACCTGCGGGCCCAGGCCCCAGAGTGCTGCAGACACTGTGCGCACCAGCAGTGGGCAGGGAGCTTTGGGACTGTTTTCCTTTCAATTCTTTTTCGTTTTCTTTTTCTACTTTTTCTCTTTTCTCTACTTGCATTTACTTTTTTATTCTTTAACTGGATTTTCTTCTTTTCTTTGTTCTCATCTTCCCTTTCTTTTGTGTGATCTTGTTTCTTCCATTCTTCCCTCTTCCCACCCGGCCACATTTGATTATTATTGCTTTTAACCTTCCCGCACACTTAGCCTTTTGCTTTACGTTATTACTGCCATCTCTGTTCTGTGTTAATGGTGGCACAGCTGTGGCTTTTCACTGGTCTCTACAATATGGCGATATCTGGCTTGTCTGTGCCGTCATTGCCTCTGCATTTTCTTTCCTCCCTGAGTGGCACAGGGACGGAGCCAACAGTGACGGCTGATCACTAAGGAGCAGCTCACAGAAGAGTGGAGGAGATCCATGTGAGAGATGCACAAGTCCCAGCACAGAAGCGGGCGAAGTACAAAACACAAGGCAAGGAAACGCCTCCAAAATCCAGACCTGCCCATAAATGAAGGCAAGGATGTCAAAATACATGAAATCCCAGACAAAGAATTCAAAACTGACTGGTGACTTCAAACAGGAATAGCTGAGTAAATTAAGGAAGGAAATGAAACATGGAGAAATTCAACAACGGGTAAGACATTCTATGTCTTTTTTTTTTTTTTTTTTTTTGAGACAGGGTCTCGCTATGCAGTTCAGGGTGGCCTTGAGCTCACTTTGTAGCCCAGGCTAGTCTCAAACTCACAGTGATCCTCCTGCCTCAGCCTCCCAAGTGCTAGGATTACAGGCATGTGCCACCACGCCTGGCAAGAATAAGAGATTCTAAAAAAGAACCAAACAGGAATCTTAGAAATGAAAAGCTCAGTAAGCCAAATTAAGAACTCAGCGGAAAGCCTAACCAATGGACTGGGTCACACAGAAGACAGAACCTGAGCTTGGAGACAAGGCTGATGAATTATCACACAGAGCATTATAAAGAAAAAGATGTCAGAGAAGAGGAAAAAACATCCAAGAACTCTGACACACTATTGAAAGCCAAACCCATGAAATTTTGACGGAGAAGAGAGTGATGAGGTACAGACTAAAGGCACGGAAATCTACTCAGTTGGTGGCTGGGGGTGTGGATCGGGGTAAAGCACCTGTGTAGTGTTTTAAGGGCTGGGGTTCAATTCTTCGCGAAGGAAAAAGGGAAAAGGGAGGGAGGGAGGGACGGGAAAGGAGGAGGAGCAGGAAGAGGAAGAAAGGGAAGGAGGAAGGCTAGATGGATAGATGGATGGATGAATGGACAGATCTATTCACTGATGTAATACCAGAAAACTTCCCAAATCTTGAGAGAGATACAGGCATTCAGGTACAGGAGGCATTTAGAATCTCAAACAGGCATTATCAGAGAACACCCTGCCCACATCACATTTTAGCTAAAATGTCAAGAGTACAGAATAAGGAAGGAATACTGGAAACTCCAAGAGAGCAACAGCAAATCACTCGTAACAGTGAACCTGTCAGAACAGCTGCAGGTTCCTCTGCAGAAACTCTGAAGAGCCAGGCGGGCACGGAATAATGAATTTTAACCCTGAAAGAAGATAACTGCCAAGACAGGTTACTATACGCAGCAAAGCTGTCTTCCAGTATCGACAGAGAAATAAGCACCTTGCAAATAAGCACGCAAGGGAGATACGTGGCTGTGAAGCTAGCGCTGCAAAAGACACTTAAACATTCTACATGTGGAAGAGGAAGAATAGCTAAGCAAATGGGAATTATAAGAGAATTAAAAATTAGATAAACAACAAAATGGCAGGAATTTGTACCTATCTTTTTATATTAACTCTGAACGTAAATGGTCTTACTTCTCCAATTAAAAACATGGACTGGCAGACTGGATTAAAAAAAGATCCGACACTTTTGGTCTGAAGAAACACACCTCAGCAGCACAAACATGCAGCCTGAAAGCAAGTGGAGGGAAAACAACATTCCCTGCAAATGGAATCTGAAAGCAAGGGGACAGCTACACCCTTATATGACAAAGACGACCTCAAGACAAAATTAGTCAAAAAGACAAAAAAGGCCACTACAGACTGGTAAAAGCAGCAATCCACTGAGAGAGAAAAATTTACACACACACACACACACACACACACTGTGCGCTGGTGCACCAAATTTCACAAAACGAACGCTACTCAACGAAGACCCCAATACAATGACAGTAAGGGGCCTTCAACACTCCATTCTTACAGGCAGGTCACCCAATCAAAACCAACAGTCACACCAGAGTTAAACTACACCACGCATCACATGGACTTAACAGACATCTATAGAGGATTCCATTCGACAGCCACAGATGAAAAAGAAACCAGGAAAATAATGCCATTTGTGATAGTTAAAAAAAAAAAAAAAACGGAATCAATCTAACCAAGGAAGTGAAAGACTTCTACAGTGAAAAGTACAGAGCAATGAAGAAACTGAAGAAGACACTAACAGATGAAAAGACTGCTCATGTTCACGGATCAACAGAATTCATGTTGTTAAAATGGGCATATTATGGAAGTTAACAGGCAGATTCAATGCCATCCCTACTAAAACACCAATGACACTTGGGGGTTACATTTGTCTCTTCAGAGAACTAGAAACACCAATCCCAAAATCCATACAGACACACTAAAGATCTAGACTAGCCAAAGAAATCCTGAACCAAAGGAACAACCCTAGAGGTATCACAATACCCAACTTCAAAATGTACTACGAGCCCACAGCAAGAGAAACAGTTTGGGGCTGGCAGAAAACCAGGAACAGAGACAAATGCAACACAAGACAGGACCCAGAAACAGACCAGTGGAACTACACCATTCCAAAAAGGGCCAGAAACATACATTTGAAAACAGACAGCCTCTTCCATAAATGGTGCTGGGAAAACTGGACATCCATACATAGAAGGTCTAAACCAGAGCTTCCTCACCTCACACAAAAATCAAATCAAAATTGATCAAAGGCTTTACAGACCTGAAACTGAAACTGCCAGAAGAAAACATAGGAGAAACATCTGAAGTCATAGGTACAGCCAGACTTCCTCATAGCTCAGGAAATAATCATAAGAATCAACAAATGGGCGGCCCTAGGTCAAATTAAAAAGTTTCTGAGCCCGGCATGGTGCCGCACACCTGTAATCCAGCACTCAGGAAGCTGAGGCAGGAGGATCACTGCAAGTTCGAGGCCAGCCTGGGTTACAAAGTGAACTCAAGGCCAGCCTCAACTGCATAGTGAGATCCTGTCTCAAAAAGACAAAAAAAAAAAAAAAAAGTTTCTGAACAACAAAGGAAACAATCAAAAGAGTAGAGAAAAGTTTCTGAACAACAAAGGAAACAATCAAAAGAGTAGAGACAGACTACAGAATGGGATAAAATCCTTGCCAGATACCCTTCTGACAGAGGGTTAATGTCTAGAATAGATAAGGAACTAAAAAACCCCAAAAAACAAAAGAAAAAAGCCCTCGAACAACTCAATCAAGAGATGGGCACATGAATGAAACAGACACTTCTCAAAGGAAGTAGAAATGGTCACTTGAGTACATGAAAAACGTTCTAACACTTTTAGCCATTGGGGAAATGAAAATCAAAACTACACTGAGATTTCACCTTATCATGGTCACAACAGCTGTCAAGAACACACACAAAAAACCTAACACACACACACACACACACACACACACACACACACACATACACACACACACTGTGCAGGACACGGAGGAAGGGAACCCCGCTTCCAGCAGGAATGTAAATGAACACAGACACTGCTAGGGCGGTCCCTCAGGAAACTAAAGTGCACCTGCCACAGGGTCCAGCTACACAGTCCTGGTGCACACGGAACAGTGAGGGTCTACACACTGCAGGGTTACTTGTATAACTGTGTTTACTGGAGCACATTTCACAACAGCGCAGGTGGGCTGTTCACCAATGGAGGGCTGAAGAGAAACTGGCACACACACACGTGTGCAGTGTGCCAACTGCAAAAATGGACAGGACCCCCCCCCCCCGTTACATGAAGCAAAGTCAGTCAGAGGCGGACAGGTATCCCGCGTGGAATGCAGAGGGCAGTGGTGGAGGAGGGAGACTGCTGCTAGCCGGGGAAGAGGGGCGCGAGCGTGAGCGGGGTGTGAGCAGGCCGCTGCACGTCAGGAACCAGCGTCCCTCGAGAAGCCCAGAGTAATGGGAGTGGGGAGGAAAGATACTAGCGCAGGCGGTAAAGGCAACAGGTACTTAAGGGGGCAGGAGGGCCAGGGAAAGCGGAAGGAACGAGAGACTTGGGAGACGTGGAGATGACGAGGAAGAAACGGCCGAGGGCAGGGCGGGGCGGGCCTCAGAAGGCATGGCCTGGGGCAGATCACGCGGGAGGCTGAGCTCTCCTGCTCTCCTCTCCTCCCCTTTCAAAGGGCTGCTCCCACCCTACACCCAGCAGAACCCGTCCTGCCCAAGCCCTGGGCCAGGCTGGCGTTGCAGGGGCAGCTGGAGACCCAAGCTCTCGGGCCAGGGACAGCACTTTCTGGATGCTGCTGTGGACCCACTTCAAGGACGGGGCTGGGCAGGGCATCTGCGTGCACGCGAACTACTCCGCATTTACTTGTGTAACCACATGTATGAACATTCTCACACCCACCCAGAATTCACACCAAAAGCTCGAATCCCAAGCCTAACTTTACACCTCCTTTCACCCACAGAGTCCACCTTTGATTTTTTCCCGTAAATGTTCTTGTTTGATACTGTGTGGGTGACCAACCCCCCGCTCTACAGAGCTGCCTGCTGTCCCACACAGAACAACTACCTGCTGCCAACTGACTTCTAGATGGAATGCAGGAAGGGCAGAGAGGAGGGAGGGAAAGGTGAACCAAGGGAATGAAGGATTAAAAAAAACTATTTCTAACAAAGGACCCAGTGTGAAAGAGCCCAGCTCCTATTGTCTGTGACTCTGTCAGAAAACTGTTGCCCTACTTCCATACAGATGGTTTTCTTTTTTCTGTCTTTTGTTTTCTGAGACAGAGTCTCACTGTACAGCCTAGGCAAACCTTAAACTCACAGCAATCCTCCTGCCTCAGCCTCGCAAGAGCTGAGGTTATAGGCCTGTGCTATCACGCCCAGCTCACAATTTGTTTTACTATCATTTAACAAAACAAAGAAACAGTGACCTCAACTCATGTAAATATGTGCAAATAATGAAGGAGAATAAATATTATTAAAAAAATTGAATTACCCCTATAGCAGCAAGTTCCATTTCAGTACTATCCCAGTGATCAGTCTGCTCTAAAAAATATATCATTTCATCAAAAACGTCTTCAAACTTCTTTGGATTCTGCAGAAGAAAACAAATTTTCATTCTAAACTCAACATTATAAAAGGGCTGAAGCCTACAGAAAGAAACTATTCTCTGATCAAGTTTTCTGGGTTGCACCATCTTGGGTGAGTGAGTCAGATACATTTTCAAGGTACGCCAGAGGTATTTCATCTACTCTTCTGCTGTTCCACTATATTGCAGAAGTCAAGAATGAGAACATTAGTAGCAGTCACAGCAAACCATTTACGATCAAACATGCAGGCCCATGTAGGCCCATGCAGGCCGGTGGTGGCTACGGCACTCACTACCAGGCCTTCTGGGGCCCCTTTGGAGAACCCCACTCCTGTCCCCGCTTCCTCTGCCAAGTGCAGGCCCAGACAGCCCCGGAGGAGTTATGGTGGGAACCGGAAGTCACTGCTATACACTTATGTGTATGACTGCTTTCTAGCTTAAGCTGTTTCTCCATTCACCACTTGGCTAATCATATAACAATCCTTGGAAATGGGGAACAAAATTCTACCGTATCAAAGAGAACGGCGGCTGGTGGGACCGGGCTGGAAAAGCAGGTGCACAGATGGCTTAGAGAGCCCTGCTTCGTTTTCACCTGGACAAACCTTGCAGAAAGTAACGTGGGTCTCTGAATCAAGCCTGTGTCATCCTTTCTGCCTCTGTCTTCCCATGAGGAGGAGGAAGAGGCAGCCCAATCTGCACCCCACATTTCCACCGCACTGCGTCCTCTACCCCCTCCTGAACAGGACTGACGGAGGTGACAGTGATGGCAACAGCGGTCCTAGTGATGGTGTCTCCCCACGACGCTCACAGACTTCTCGGCAAAACTGTGAGTAATTCGTGAGAAGCAACTTGTTCAAAAGGCTGTGTGGACTTTATATACAGGAAATAACTAAACCTAAGAAGAAGTCAATGCTTGTTGGAGTATTTTTCATATGTGGACCTTTGTAGCTATTTACAAAAATTTTTTCAATTTATTTAATGTATTTTAGCCTTCAGTTAAACCAAAACAGTAATAGAAGACTTACTAACAAAACAAGTTTACCTTTTGTGCTTTGACAATTAAAGCCGATAAAATTTTCCTTCCACTCTCGGCCAAGAATATCCTGTTGGATGTTTCTGAAAAAATTACCTAAAAAAAAAAATCCATCCCCAAACAAAGTCAAAAAGATACATATAGTGAACTTGAGCAGCTAGCCAACTGCATAGCACATCTACATTTAAATCCCTAACATGCATGCGGCAGTACATCAGCAGGTCAACCACAGACAAAGCACAAACTCACTAAGGTACAAAGAGCTCTTCAAATGTATAATAAAAATTAAAAGGTAAATTTCAATTTAAATCTGCTTAACATAGTTAGAAAACCTAAAATAAGTTTTACATAGCAGCAAAACATAAAACACAGACATTTATTTAATTGGTTTTTAGGGCCAGGGTCTTGCCATGTAGCATAGGCTGGCCTCGGACTCAGCAGGTAGTTCAGGCTGGCCTCGAACTTGTGGCTATCCTCCTGCCTCAGCCTCCTGAAAGCTGGGATTACAAGTGTGCACCACTACACCCAGCTTATTCATATCTTTTTAAAGGAAATCAGTAACTTTATCAATGTTTCAAATTTTTAAAAGCTATAATACATACTAATTGAAAATAATGAGATTTTGAAGCAGCCATTTTTTATACCCCTGACACATCGCTCTGTCCTGTTCTAACCTAGTGTGGTGGCCTGGGAAGCCAGGGGAGTGGAGACAACGGAGGGGGGGGGCGGGCAGCCCACGCAGGCGCCGCAGCAGCTGTGCGCAGAGGGAGGGAAAGAGTTGAGCCGGCCCTGGGCCTCAGCCCGGCTCCCTGCAGAGCGGAAGGGGGAGATGAGCAGAGGCTCCGGCTGCTCAGGGGGAGGATACCTGAAAAGCCTGCCGAACACAGTGCAGCTTGGCGAGGAAGTCACTGTCCCCGAGGCACTCCAGCACCTCCGTCCTGGTGGTGAACGGGAGACGCTGTCACACTTCACTCGCACCTCATCACAGGACCTAACATAAACACACGCCTCCTCCGCACTCCCACAGCAAGCAAAAACTGTTCTGCTTTACTTGGACCCAAACTGTATCTCCCCCATTCTCATAAGCACAATTTAATAAATACCGCACAAATACAGCAACGGCACCTTAGTGTGCTTCATGGACATAACCAGAACTGGCACTGTACCTCAGGACTCTCGAGTGAATCTTTCCTTCGTCAACTAAATGCATGGCTTCTTCATAGAAAGGGCAGTGGCAGAAGGACTCCAGGCGGTGGGTCTGCCGGGCCTCTCTGTGCTCTGCGAGCTAAGGACGCAGTGAGTTAGTGCAGACCACACTGTGGGATACGCACTGCACCTCCCTATTACCAAGATGCATGAAATTGCACAAAACCAGAATCGTGCAGCACTTTTTTTTTTATCTTTTTGAGACAGGGTTTCACTCTGCAGTTCAGAGTGGTCTCAAACTCACTTTGTAATGTAGTCTGGCCTCAAACTCGCAATGATCCTCCTGCCTCAGCCTCCCAAGTGCTGGGATGATAGGTGTGCACCATCACATCTGGCCTCATTACCATTTTAGGGATACTAAAACCTAATTTTTTTTTATGTTAGAACCTACTTGTTAAAAAGAACTTTGTAACAAGCTCAGTTCATTTTTAATCCAACTACTTATATCCACATAGTGCACAAAACAGCAATATCTTATTATTCACCAGTAAGGACAACTGAAGAGGAAGTGGGGGGGCAGAACACCCAAGGAGTATGCCACAGTGTTAACTCATTAAGCAGAGCTTTCTACCAAAACATGAAAATGGGCTCAATGTAGCTATTCTTTTTTGAGGCAGAGTCTCACTATGTAGTTCAGGCTGGTCTTGAAGTCACTATGTATCCCAGACGAGCCTCAAACTCAGGCATCCTCCTGCCTCAGCCTCCCAAGTGCTGGGGTTACAGGTGTGCTCCACCAGCTAGCTATTGTATCTTACACGTTGCTTTGATTAACTTTTGTAAAACTGTTCCTTGGTTTTTTGTTTGGCTTTGTTTTGTCTTTTTGAGACAGGGTGTCACTACACAGTGCAGGCTGGCCTTGAGCTCACTTTGTAGCCCAGGCTGTAGCCCAATGATCCTCCTGCCTCAGCCTCCTGAGTGCTGGGATTATAGGCATGCGCCAGCACGCCTAGCAAAACTGTTCTTTGTATACTCTTTGTACAGGCAGTTGTTCTGGGTGGCACAGCAATCCTAAAAGTAGAATTCATCTTTTCTTTTGAGACGAAGTCTTGCTCTGCAGCCCAGACTGATCTTGAACTCGTGATCTCCTCCTGCCTCACTCTGCTCCTGACTGCTGGGATTACAGGCACGCACCAGCATGCCTGGCTAGAGTTCTAGTCCTCTAACAGCAAGTTAAAGACAACTGCAAACATTATTTTGCTTAGTAGCAAACTAAACAAAAAGCCTCTGGAGTAACGTTATTTTTTAATACCAAAGTTATCCGTTTAATGGCACCCTATATTTTTTAATAATGTTTTTATGGAGATACTCACATACCATGAAATTCACTCTTTTGAAATATATAGTTCTGTTTTTTGGGTTTTTTTTTTGTTATTCAGAGTTGTGCAATCCACGCTGCTTTTTAACTCCAGGACATTTTTATCACTCCTCTAGGAAAGCCCTAGGCACCCGCAGCCACTGGAGTCCAGCCTCTTCCCCAGTTCCTGGGAGCACTGCCGCCTCGCAGGCTCTGTGGTGCTCCTGCAGTGGAAATCTCATGGAAATGGAAAACACTATGCGGCCTCTGTGTTTGGCTTCGCTCACTTAGCAAATGTTTCCGAGGCTCCTCCGTGATACAGCACACACCGAAGCGTGGCGTCCTCGCCCACAGCTGAGTGAGATTCCAGGCGTGCAGCGAGCTTGCGCGCTCACTCCTCACGACTGAGGGCTTTGGCTGTCCTAACTATGACTGCTATGAACATTTGTGCACAAGTTCTCGTGCAGACACGTGTTGCTGATCTTTCTGGCATCCATCTGGAACAGAAGGGTCAGATGGCAACTCCGTTTCACATTCTGAGGCACTGCCAGACTATTTTTGCAAAGTGGCTGCCTGGTTCCCCACATGACCAACACTGTATGAGAATTCGAAATTTTATACATTATCAATAACAACTGTCACTGTTCATCTTTTGTTTTTCCCTGTTTTGTTTTTCAGTGCTTGGGACAGACCCAGGGAACACTGGGCCCCATTCCCAGCACTTTTTGTTTTCAGGCAGGATCTTGCTATGTTGCCCTAGCTTATGTCAAGTTTGTAATCCTCCTGCCTCAGCCTCCCAAGTGCCACATTTACAGGTTATATGACATATGTATTTTCCTTTCTCAGTACAAGAGACTGAAACCAGGGCCTTAACACATGTTAAGCAAACAGTCTACACTGAGCTACACCACCAGCCCCTGTCTTTGTGATTATAGCTATCCTAGTGGATGTGAACTGAAGATGTTTCATCTTAGTGGCCACTTGTATACTTTCTTTAGAGAAATCTCTATGCAAACCCTTTGGCCCTTTTAAAATTGAGGTATTTGTCTACTGAGTTGTAAGAATGTTTATATAGTCTATATACAAACACCCCATTAGATATGCAATTAAAAAGTATTTTTCTTCCACTCTGCCATTTCTTATTTAAAGGTAGGACCCTACTACTGAGTTCAAGCTCACTTTACACTTGCTACGTTGCAAGACAGAGCTCTGCTCGGAGGGAGACTCTGCCGTTTTCCTTCCATAAATGCTCTTGGAGCTTTGGAAGTCTTTCCTGCTTTCAGAGTTCTGAAAATTTAGATCTGAAGCATTTTTGCCAGTGTTTTCCTTGCTTTGTAAAGAGGACCTTTGGGCTTTAAAAAAAAAAACCGTGCTGGAGACAGAAGCCAGGGCCTTGCCTGTGCTAGGAAGTGCTCGCCCTCGGAGCTGCAAGCCGCTCCTCCAAAGCCCGGGGCACTTCTCCGCGGACTGTGGCACTGTGCTCCTGCTCCTTTACCCCGCCCAGCCAAGAAGTTGGACCACAGGGGAAGCAGGGTTCAGAATGAGGACATGTGTGGAGTTCCACAGCTGGCTGGCACATTCATTCACCCTCAGGTGCCTAACTCCAGCAGAGCCTGCCCTGCGGGAGCACCAAACTGCACTGCTTCTGCCAGTCTTACCCAAAGAGCACGGGAGAAGAGGTATGGACTCTGCACTCTTGGGGAGTATAAATATGGGGAGGATGCCGGGGTCAGAGCACACCATTAGGAGGCGACAGCATCTGACCACGCGTTCTCCAGTAAGGAATCTCTCCCCTCACATTTTAAGGAAATAAGTTATGCGCAAGGCCAAGTCTTCTGAAGTCTAAAAAAGAAATCTACCAGCTTAAAAAAAAACCTCAGAATAGAAAGTTTTTATCAAATCATTTTAAAGTTTCTACCATCATCAAAGCAAGCAGGTTCCACAGATCCCTACGAAAAGGGAAGAATCTGAGGATGGCGGGTGAGGCCCCAATGAAATGCTTTACATAAAATGACTTCTACTAAGAAGTGAACAAACCCAGCAGAGAAGAGATTCCAGGCTCAAATCTTCACTTAATGGTCGATTCTGCTTACTTGTTATTTTGGCTGAAGTTACTACTTGAATAAGCCTTCGAAAGTAGGCCTGTGGCTGCGAAAACACATCATGCTAAAGATCTGCACTTCCCAGCAGGGGCACAAACTCTTAAGAGACAGTGACAACTCAGATTTATTTTAATCATTAATCTTAACATGTTTAAAACAAAATTACTAAAGTGTTGGTTTAAATTCTTATTTTAGAATATATTTTATAGGAAGAATTTTTCGATAAAACTCTCAGATACGCTTTAAAAGGTTTCATAGAAGATTAACTAGAGCTGAGATGTTACTTTGGATGCAGAAGTCAATAATATGGTTTATGCCAGGTGTGGTGGCACATGCTTGTAGTCCTAGAACTCAGGAGGCTGAGGCAGGAGGAATGTTGCAGGTTCTAGGCCAGCCTGAACTACACAGTGAGAGCCTGTCTCAAAAAACCGAAAAACAAGCCAGGTGTGGTGGCACACGCCTGTAATCACAGCACTTGGGAAGCTGAGACAGGAAGATCCCCATGAGTTTAAGGCCAACCTGGGCTACATATAGTGAGTTCAAGGCTAGCCTGGAATACATAGCAAGACACTGTCTCAAAAGAAAAATGAAAGATTTAATGCCAGAAATGGAAAGATACAATTTACCATGAAAAAGGCTTCTTTTTTTCACCAGTTGAAACTTGACGCTTCCTATATTTCTAAATTATTTTTCTCCCAAAGGGCCGAGATAGATACATAGACACACAGACAGATATAGATAAGGATAGTATTTGCAATGCTGGATAACACCCAGGGCCTCGGGCAAGCTAGGCAAGCACTCTACTATCGAGCTTCACTTCCAGCTCCCCAAACTTTGTCATGACGCTCTCAAAAAGAAAACTACTACTATGGTAACACTGCACTAGTTTATACCAAAGCATCAGCCTACCTTATGAGCACTCTCCCATACTTCACAAGCACCATAAAAATGACTGCAGAAGAAATCAAACTACTCAGGAACACAGTTCAATAAAAATGAACAAGTCCGGCAAAGCCCACACATGAAGCAGTAAGCGAGAAGATGTGAACACCCTAATACTTCTCTCGCCTCTACGAGACAGGCTCGGGAGAGAAGGCCTTATCTTCCTGACATACGACAACTCTGCTGACGGAGAAATAACAGTTTTCCTTAATTCATTAGCCCAGACTTGGGCCTTTGAACAACGCTGAATGAAATAACTCTGGAAGTTCCAAAAACTTTTTTGTTTTTGTTTTTTGAGACAGTGTCTTGCTATGTAGTCCAGGCTGCCCTTGAGCTCATGCTGCCTAGGCTGGTCTCGAATTCATGGTAACCCTCCTACCTCAGCCTCCAGAGTCCTGAGATGATAGGTGTGTGTCACCATGTCCAGCCCAAATGATTTTAACAGCTAAGTTCCATGTTAACATGAGCTCCTTTTTACATGTTTACATTTGCCTTTCAAATCAACCACCTAAAATTTCAAATAGGGCCTACAGCTAAAGAAAGGGAAAAAAAGAAAGCCCACAGCAGGCTATTATCTGACTTCCTAATTCACTACAGGAAAGCAACGCAAAACGGAACAAACTTTGCACTCTTTCCTCCTGGTGCCTCCCACGCCTCCACACTGACCGGCCGGCCTGTGTAAGCGGAGCAGCTGGGGAAGGGTGGACAGGGGTTTTGAAGTCAGGCCGCAGCAGTCACCACTGCTGCTGTGCTGTCCTGGTCCTTCCGGAGGAAGCTGGGCTGACACTCAGCAGTGCTACACTCCGCAGGCCTGTGTGCAGGAGACAGGTCTGTATTCGGGGCAGCGCGGCCTTGCTGTTCGCGTCAGTGAGTGACCTGGGGAGCAGACTCTCCAGTCCCAGGTAAACCATCACATTTTTTCTGTCTTTTTGAGACAGGGTCTCGCTATGCAGTTCAGGTTGGCCTTGAGTTCACTTTGTAGTCCAGGCTGGTCTTGATCTTCCTGCCTCAGCCTCCTGAGTGCTGGGACTACAGGTGTGAACCACCATGCCTGGCACATCCTCACACTTTTATAGAAGAGACACTGTATTTCCTTTTCAGATTATGATCATTCTTTAGCTTTGCACATGCTAGGTAGTAAGCATTCTACCACTGAGCTATAGCCTAGCCCTGCCAATTTGTTTCTATTCTTGTTTTTTCAGACAGGCTCTTGCTGTATAGTACAGGCTGGCCTCCAACCTGCTTATGCAGCCCGGCTGACCTCGAACTCACTGCGATTCTCCTGCCTCAGCCTCCTGAGTGCTGGGATTATAGGCATGAGTCAGCACACCTGAGAGCCCCAACATATTTTACTAAAAATGATTACTAGAGACTTTAGAGCCGTGCAGCTTTGTACATTGTTTCTCACAATGGGAAAAGTGCAAGGGAACAGAAATTCTTCTCCATAAACTACGTGACTGTACTAAACAGTAAAAGCGAGGAGCAGCGGCTTCCTGTAAGTGAACACCACTGCTTGCACAGCAGTATATTTATGCTTGGTTTCTTTTCTGCCCATACCTTGTATAGCACGTTTTACTCTTTTCTACAAAATTACAAGCACACGCTCTACAAGAAAACTTTTTTATATCACATGTGTCCTCATGTCACTAAAAATTAATAGAAACATTTACGGCTCTGTAATAGTTCACATTACAGATGTCTGTAACTTGGCGTTCAACTGCTTTCAGTTTTCATGATTAAACTCCCACAATGCACATCGTTACATACAACCTTTGAATCAGATCACTTTTGCAGAATAAAGATCGAGAAGTTATCTGTGAATTGAAGAGGCTGAACACAGGCCTTTCCGGGAAGGCAGCATGCAGCGCTCCCCTGGGGCCCAGGCCTGCGCATAGCCCCTCCAGGGGGGTGTTTACGAGTCCCGCTCACAGAGGCCACACATCTGCACGTGTGCACAGGCAGGAATGCTCACCCGGGACCCCGGTGTCTACCATGTGGACACGCTAAACAAACGGCAGTGGAACTAAGTCACAGCACCACGGCAAAACTGGGCCCTACGGCTTAAAATGGAACAACAGGCCTACCTCTGCGGCTGAGGCAAAGGAGTCAGTGGATGCAACGCTCGAGGCGTCCCGGCGGCCATCGTCATCTGCACTTCCCTTCACTGTGGTGTCCGTATCCTTATCTTAAAAGCAGAAAGGGCAGAAAGTTCAGAAAGGGTCTTCCTTGTCTCTGCCGTACCTCGCTTCTATAGCTTGTGTCCCGTCTGCCCCCAGTCTGTCTGTATTTGGCCTGCAAAGAGCAAAGGGACACAGTAGTGCATCCGTGGGCCACCCCCTGATGACGTGCTCCACACACGGCTGGGCCGATTCTGAAGTAGCGCATCGGTGAGGGCACGCTGAGAGTGCTGGGGCGTCACTGTCAGCGCACAGGCGTAACTTTTAACACGAAAACGCGACTGAACCTAAGTTTGGACTAAAAGGGCTTCAGACACACCATAACCGTAGCAGATTACCTACCACACAGGGCAAACTCAAGCACAGACCAAAACTAATTTAAGTATTCTTCAAGGTTTAAGGTGTACTTTAAAAACTGAACACCCAAAACCAGGCTGCAACCCTAGCGCTCGGAGGCCCCGAGGCAAGAGGACTTGTGTTCAAGCCCCCCCTGGGCAACTTAGAGACTCAGTGAGACACTGTCTCAGAAACTACAAAGGGCAGAGAAGTAGCATAGTGTCGATCTTCAGTATTACCAAAAAGCCAAAACAAACCCAAGACACCTGAACAGGCCGGGACCTAGGTCCTGCGTACTTACTCTGCTGGAGCGCCAACTACCGCTGCTCCAGGGTAAAGGTCAGAAACGCTTAAATATTTTGGAAATGATTCATCTGGCCAAAGACAGGCTCCCTATCAACAACGCAGAGCACGTGAATGTAGGCAGGAAAATCTTCACATGCTACTATCAGGAATCTCACTGATGACATTAGATTTTCAAACACTACATACTGTAGCACACAATTGCTGTATCTCAGAATTTATCACAAGTACAAAAAGCATAGAATGAAATATATGCAACTTTTTCATATTTTGAGTCTCAATCTGAAATTTGTCAGGTACTTTATCTTCTTTAAATAAAAATATGACATTGCCTTGGCTTTTGTTTATCAAAATTTCTATTCCATCATTCTTCCATAAATAAAATTCACTGCTTTTACCAGAAATCTCTCAAGTTCTTTCAACCCGAAGTACCAGAAAATATCACATTTGTGACTTGATAGGGAAGTACACCTTTTAGTTTATTTTAATTTCAAACATTATGCAACTGATTATATTTCAAGTTCTAAGACAGGCAGACAGATAATAAGCCACAACTGGTACAAAGTATCAAAAAATAATTGTACATGAGGCATTTTTTTTTCCTGTTTTATTTTTGGTGAGATCAGATTTTACATTTTAACTATTTACCTTTTATTTTATCTTAATTTCTTTTTCAACTTTTTTTTTTGAGATAGGGTCTCGCTATGCAGTTCAGGCTGGCCTTGAGGTCACTTTATAGCCCACGCTAGCCTCAAACTCACAACAATCCTCCTGCCTCAGCCTCCCAAGTAAGTGCTGGGATTACAGGCATGTGCCACCACGCCCAGCTTATTTTAATTTTGAGATAGGGTCTTGCTACATAGTCTAGGCGGTCTTTGAACTTACTATGTAGCCTAGGTTGGCCTCAAACTCTGTAATCCTCCTGCCTCAGGCTCCTGAATGCTGGGATTACAGGCATGCAGCAACTATTTACCATCTAAATTTAAATTATAATTGATTTCATATGAAGTTTACTTTTTTGTTTGTTTGTTTTTTGAGACTGTGTCTCCCTATGTAGTTCCAGCTGGTACTATGCTAGGCTGGTCTCAAACTCATGGCAATCCTCCTGCCTCAGCTTCCTGAGTGCTGGGATTACAGGCTTTCATGACCACACCAGCTCAATCCTTTTAAAGTACAGTACCTAATTTTGCAGTTTAAAGTCCTACTACAAAGCAGGACAAAGCCTGCAGTCCCAGGAATGTAGGAGGCAGAGGAAGGAAGGTCCCTTGAGACCAGAAGTTTCAGCCAGTCTGGGCAACACAGTGAACACCTCATCTGGAAAAAAAATCCTTCTACCACTGGCTATTCATAGGACAAAATGGTTGTACTGAGGTTAAATCATTCTATTTCAAAAATACTGTAGAGGCTGGGGATTTAGCTCAGTGGCACAAGCACCTGCCTGGCAAGGGTAAAGTCCTGAGTTCAATTCCCGTACCAAAAAAAAAAAAAAAGAACTCTGTAGAAATTTAGTTTTCTATCAAACTAGGGAATAAAAAAATATGACTATTTTACACTTATGAACAGCTACAAAATGGGTATCTTTCGAGACTCAGTTATGGGCAAAATTCTCATTAACTCTTTTTTCTACACATCTAAAACTTTTTTACAAATATATACCAATAAATAAATATATATGCACACACTTTGAGATTATTTAAAAAATTTAATCAGTACTTATAACGGTCAAAGACTAATTTTCTTAATGTCCTAATTATTTCTCATTATTTACATTACCTATGCAGAAAAGAAACGACAGTAAATTTTTATTCTGCTAACGGACAACGTGTAAAGTATAAAGCGGGACTAAATTTACAATTCAATTAACTCTTGGTTCCACTGCTTCTTGCTATTTTCAGCACAGCACACAGACATTTATCTTGTGTCACTTTACCTTTCAGACGTTACCCTTGAGCTGCTAAAAGTCTGTTTTACTTCAGTCAACAGTAGCCAGCCGTCCAATGTCATCCAGACCAGTTACAATGGTTGCATTTTATTTTTAAAAAGAACACACACACGTGCACACATACACAAAATCCAACGAAGAAAAAGGCTCATTCCCAGAGGACCCAGAAAGGTATATTCATTAAATCCAACTTTACAACCCACAAGCCACCCCTATTACTTAGGAACTGGTACGATTCCTGGAATGGCAACTTAATAATCAGGGAAAGAAATAACACAGCTGTTTTTTACATAAGCCAATAAAAAGTATTAAAATAAGAATCTTGGGCAATATCCTAAACTAACTTCTTTCTGTGCATCCAATTAAAATTTAAAATACTCTTCCTAAAAAGTATCAATCTTGATCCAATACTGAAAGACAGGAATAGAATAAAAATTTGAAAACCAAAGGCTTCGTCTCAGTATTTTCAGGAACTGCACACCAAGTATTTCTTAGAAAAAAATGCTACAACCAGGGTGAGCTATCATTATGCACCTACCAGAATGGTGAAAATCACAGAAAATGTCCATTATTCTTTTCATAGATGTACAGAGATGGAAACTCTTACTGTGGAAACATCAATTGGTAGAACCACTCTGGAAAATTTGGCTACATCTATACGAGTTCAAGATTACGTTCTCTAAGGCCTAGCAGTTGTACTCTTGGATATGTTTTACAGAAATGTGTGCTTAATGCATAAGAATGTTCCCAACAGTATTATTTATAACAGTCCCAAAATGAAAAAACTAAAACCCACCATCCATCTGCCAGAGTATGTACAAATGAAGTGCTACATTTGTACAACTAGAGTGAGTCTCTGCGACTCGGCAACACGAATGCAGTGTGAACCTCACAATATGGTCAATGAAGAATGAGACATCTGACCTCATTCACACAAAGGATTAAAGGAGTTAATATATGTAAAGGTTCAAAGTTAGCAATTCACATTAAGAGATAAGTGTACTATGTAATAATGTACTATAAGTACTATAATAAGTGTACTATGTAATATTTTTATGTAACTTGTCTGGATATATAATGCAGGGCCGGGGATATAGCTCAGCAGCACAGTGCATGTCTGGCAAGCACGAGGTCATGAGTTCAATTCCCCACACCAAAAAAAAAATATATATGTAATACAGAAAACCTGTCTGACTGATGCACTGAAGCAATTTGGCTTGGGGACTTTCTTTGCTAAAATTCCCGCTATTGTTATAATATTGTATTATTGCAATGCTCTACACATTATAAACAAATGTTGGCTTATATATACACTAAAGTTTATTACTCGTTATTATAAACTGACTGTCCCCCAGACAGGAAAATCCAAATGAGCCTGGCATTTCTTCCCTCTGGGTCCCTTTGCCTGTAATATGACTTGCATTTGTTTTCAGAGCTCTGTTACATTGCCTAGATTTCTACTACTCAAACCTAAATGAATGAAACTTAGGATACTATTTTTCTAAACTTGAAGCACATAGTATACGTCCTTTAATGGATGATAACTAAGCTTTAGATGATCACCAGAAGGAAGCTTTCCACAAACTGGATGATTGTTTATTCAAAAGCACCATAAATTATATGCAGTTATCACACTGGTTCTCATGAAACAGTTTTTTGGGGGAGGGGACCTTTTAAAATGAGCTAAAATTTTTTAAAAATATGTTTTGATTTGTTGTGATCACCCAGAACTTTTAAAACATGCATGCATAGATATAAACAATGTTCTTCTTTGGAAGAACTCTGAAACTGTAATGTTTACTTTTAACTACATTGTCATATATTTTAGGCCAAAAATCTGACTGGACTCAAGCCTTTCTCCCTCTTTCACAACCTCATAATTCACATGTTAAGTTTTTTCCAAAGAAGGATTTGCTTTAAAAGCTTAAACAAAAAGAAACAAAAGGAAAGAAAAAAAGGAAAACCAGAAGACACCGAAGCAGCTGGAACTAAGAACTGCAGGCCTGGCTGTTTCCGCAGACCAACCCATGCAGGCTTTCTGGGTCTCACTTTGCTATCCTGAGGCATATTCTATTTTCTGCCCTTTAGAAGCCCTGGAGCTATTTTAACACCAGCAGACTCCAGCGGAGATTCCGCAGATGCCACTCTTCTTCAAAAGCCCAGCGCAGCCTCTGCGACCCTTGCGGCACCGACAAGCAGGGAGAGCTCCGGACACCCCTGCATCGGCCTTCTCCGTCCGTCCGAGGCTCTCTCCAGATCACTGTTAGCAGCTGAAACACAACGTGGAACCTTCTCCTTTCTCAGGTCTTATTGAAAGTAAACATTCTCTGTGGCCAACAATTTTCTTGCCAACACTCTACAATAAATACTCAGGAGTCTACAAAACTACTGCTGGTCTCGTATGAGAATCTGCCTAACCCATATTGTGAGCCACTTATTTCCGATTTTCAAAACACCAGCAGAGTGTGAAAGGACAAGGTTGAATGCAAACATGAAAAGCAGTTTCGGGAACAGAAAGAACTAGGTTGTGATACATGCTCTTGCTGTTCCTCAGCGTGCCCCAGCGCGAGCAAGCGAAGCAGTCTAGCCACGGGAGCACACGCAAGCTGGTGAGCCGAGGGAGGGGGCTGGCTCGCAGGCTCCCCAGTGTGACCCCGATGCCCACACAGAAGCAGCCTGCCACAGGCACTGCTGCAAGGAAACTGCATGGCAGCTGTCTCCGGCTTTCCCTATTTACCAACATTCTCACTTGCCAGGACTGGCCCACACAACAACTGTGACTCCTAACGGGAAGTGCAGCTACCAAGCCACGCTGGGCAGCGGAAAGAAGGGGAGCGGGGCAGCTCACGTTCTAGATGAAGAAGAACATTTTCTACATGACTTTTTCAAAGGAGAAGAAAGAGGGGACTAGAATAAGATGTAATTAAGATTTGTTCTGGTGTTAGAAACTTTAATAGGACCACCAGGTACAATCAATCACTTGTCCCCAGGGGACAGGTGGGGCACAAATCCAGTCCAAATACGAAGTCTGCCTCTTCCTAGAGGAAGGTGAGCATTTCCTTATCAAAGCGCCTTCCCAGGAGTCTCTGTGTGCCTTTTTCTAAATCCCACAGAGGCCTTGTGTGGGCCAGCGAAGTGCTGGAAGGAAGGGAGGGAGGAGAGGGAGGGAGGAAAGAGTGGGGGGGGGGGGCGAGACGGGACTGAGCAGTACGCTCCGACCTGCACATACACACACGCACTCAAGCATTGGAATGCCCTTTGTTTCTGAGACCCAGGAATGTTCGCTGTACTCCTATCCATTTTGATCTACATTCATAACTTCAGTTAGGCTTCATTTAGGGGCAATACACCTCATTTAAAGCAAGATGACAGGCCCTACCACACGGGAGGAAATCACTATGCCGGATTTCTCCTACACTGGGCCATTTGTACTCTGTATATTTACAGATCTGAGTATACAACTCAGGCTTATAACTGATACCTCTCTCTAAAAATAAACCCTCCAGCAACTTTATCTTCCTACCACGGTGCCTGTGCAGGAAAAGAAATGGACAAAGTCTTGGCTCACCAGCTCTGGGCTGCTGGCTGACGGAAAGTGACGGGTCAGGTAGTCTCCCGCGGCCAAGCTCGCTCGGTGTTTCTCTCTGGCTGCTCACCCACAGAGAACAGCAACATCTCTCCCACAGGCAGTAGGTCCCATTTCACAGCTTCTCCTGTGCTCTGCCAGAGCATCTGTGCAGTCAGTGCTAGGCTGGAGGAGTCTCTAATTTTCGCCTAGAGAATATCTCAGTGACCCTAGACACTACACACGAAAATGAACAAGAAATAAGGGCGGACTAGCCACCCTTGCGGAGTCCTGCGTTTAGGGCTTCCTTAGTCTCGCAGGCTCCACCTTGCCTACTGGTATGGAGAAGGCCCTTCCCGATCTCCCTCCCGCCCACCTCTCTAGATTCATCTCCTCGCATGTTACTACCCCCCAGGAGGCCCCAGGCTGTACCCACCCGTTACCCCAGCCTGGAATGTCCTCGCTTTCCTCCTGGTGAGCTCACTCTGTCCTCGAGGGCACGCGTGTGAAATCTTTCCTGAGGATGCACATGTGTTTTTTCTTTGTTTCCACAGAACTTCATCAACACCTATTATGTAACTATTCCACTGTAGTATGTAATTTTCAATGTCTACTGAGTACTAGACTCCAATTGTTTAAATGCAGAGGTAAGATTTTCCTTTATTCCCTCCAATGCCTTACACTGTCCGACATATACTAAGAAACTGGATGTTTCCTAAATAAATATTCCAGCCTAAGAATCTAGGAGTTCATTTTGTTAAAAAAAAATAAATTATGAAGAGGCCTCATATCTGAAATATGCAAGGCAATGCTCTTAAGCTATAAAAATTCCTGGTTTGTTTCTAAGGTCTAAATTTGTTCCTACACATCAGTATGAAAGAATCTCAAAGTTCTTTGCTTCAGCCAAAAAAACATTTATCAAACTTATGGCTTCAGAGCTGCCTGCTGACACTCCTAACACAAACATGTACTAGTTTCCCCAGAAAATGTATGCACACAAAATACGCAAGTCAATTAATTTTAGAAAAAACCCTAAAGCATAGATAAATAAACGAACTATATTCACAATAAACTGTATCAACTGAATGATGCTCCCAAGAAACTGTAGGCCTGTTCCATCTGTTGTTAATCAGGTTTATTTTTAAACTGGTATTAAACTCAGTAATTTGGCTCTAGCCTAACAGCCTAACCTGAGTGAGCGAAAACCAAACCCCAGGCTGGGAGAGCAGCTCCAAGTGGGCACGAGGCCCTAGATTCACTCCCCACGAGCACAAAGGAAAAAAAAAAGAAACACCTTAATTCCTCAAGGTCCTATCGTACTGTTAGTGCAGCAAACTCCCAAAGCATGTGAGGGCACACAGCTACGTAACAGATGCACAGCATGTCCTCTGCAGACTGCGGCACTGGCCAGAGGCTCCAAAAGTGTAAGGTCCTCTGTGCGGTCAGTTTCAGCCCTGTGTGCTGCCAATCTCAGTCAGCTGTTGTAACCAACTGAAGTCTAACTTCTGCCAAAATAATTCTGGTAACACAAATTTCTGTTTACAGTAAGACAGATGCATACTCTTTGATTGCATGACACATGGTATATGTGAAAATTTTATATATTTATATAGTGCATAGGTGCATGTTTTGCATCAAAATAACAAACCTTTCTAAATCCTACCACCTATTTGCAGCTGTTTTCCAAAGCTTCAAAAATTATCATGCAGAAAAACACTACATTTCTTTTTATCTGATATTCATAGTATCTGGATTCTGAATGAACTTCACAAATATTAAATAATCTCTGCAAAAATAGCAGCACATAACCACAGAGCTAACTCCTAAGTCCTACCCAGCGCTATTTACTGTCAGGTTCCTATCACAGGCTCTCATACAGCCAACTTTCAGTTGTGAGGCACAGGCAGAAATCGGGCAGCAAAGAATCTCCTGTTTTGTAGAGGTAACTGAAGCTTTTATAAACCAGCTCGATATTAAATACACTAACCTGCATTGCTTTCTAATTGCTTTCATAAGTCCTTTCTTGTTTTTAGACAGGGCCTTGCCCTGTAGTACACACTCACCTGGCGTTCACTATGTAGTGCAGGCCAGCCTCCAACCCTTAGTGATCCCCCCAGCTCCCAAGCGCTGGGATTATAGGTGTGCACTACCACACCTGGCAATAAGTCTTTTTTTTTTTTTTTTTGTATTGGGAATCCAACTCAGGACCTTAGGCTTGCCAGGCAGGTATTTGTCCCACTGAGCTATAACCCTGGCCACTAAGAATAAGTCTTAACTAGTTAATCAGACCATAAGTAATTGGCAGACAAGGACTTCAGCTTTATTTCATTGCCAGTTGATTTTTTTTTTTGCGGGGGGGTCTTTTTGAGACACGGTCTCGCTGTGCAGTTCAGGCTGCCTTCAGCTCACTTTGTAGCCCAGGCTGGTCTTGAACTTGCACCAATCCTCCCGCCTCAGCCTCCCGAGTGCTGGGATCCCAGGTGTGCACCACCACGTCCAGGTACAGGTTGATTCCTAAGCTTTTCTTGCCTTAGCAGTTGTGTGTATATGTGTGTGTGCGCGCGTGCACGCGCACGTGTGTTTTCCAGGGCCTGAACCTCATCTTCACACTGAACTCCACCCCTAGTCTTTTTTTGTATGTTTTATTTTGAGGTAGGACCTCGCTGAGTCTCTGAGTTGCTCAGGCTTGGCTCACTTTTGTGATCTGCCTGCCTCAGCCTCTCGGAGTGCTGTGGGGACAGGTACATGGCAAGAGCCCAGCTTCATGTGTCTCCCCGTCATGAACACCTATCCTTCCACTCAGCAGGAGGCTAGAGCCACAGGGACACAGTCTTTGATTCTGTGTGCTGAGCTAACTGACTTACAGCCATCTTTTTTAGACTGTAAGAATCTATCCGGAGCAGAGCAGCCGGCCATGGCACACGTCTGTCATCTCAGCACTTGGGGGCCTGAGGCGGGAGGATCGCCATGAGTTTGAGGCAGGGCAGGGGTACATAAGCAAGTTCAAGGTCAGCCTGCCCTACACAGTGAGACTTTGTCTCAAACAAAAAAGAATCTACCCAGAGCAACAAAACAGGAGAAACCAAGGAAAAATAAACACTCTATCAAGTCACAGATAATACAAAATTTATATAAAAATCCTGAAAGAACCTATGACAGCCAGGCGTAGTGGTGCACACCTGTAATCCCAGCACTTGGGAGGCTGAGGCAGGATTGTTGTGAGGTCAAGACCAGCCTGGGCTACAAAGTGAGCTCAAGTCCAGTCTGAATTGCATAGCAAGAACCTGTCTCAAAAAGACAAAAAAAAAAAAAGAACCTATGACAAATTCATGGCAGAACTAGTAAGAGTTCACGAGGTTGATATTCCTATGTATAAATAATACCATTTGAGGCACTAGCAATAAAAATTGTAAATTTTAAGGAAATAACATGACCATGAAATAGTAAGAGAGCTGGGAAAACACAGGCACGGCCCCATCACAGGTTAGAAATAACCGTGAAACATGGGGACGGAGGACCCTGTCATGTTCCTAACTAGGAAATTATGCAAGAATTTTAAATTCCTCCCCAGCTGCCCTCTGACTGTAACATAATAATCGAATCCCAAGACCATGCCTCATGAACCCTGACAAGCTGTCTTAAACTTCACATGGAAAAGCAAAGGCTAGTCTAAGAATAGTCCAGGCAGTCTTTAAAAAAAGAACACAGTGAATAGACTTACTCTGGCAGGTGTTAAGATTTATTATAAAGCTAGAATAATGAACGTACTGTGAAACCAGTGCAGGAATGAACAAACAGAACGCAAGAGTGGAACATCTTTCAAAATAAGCCCAGAGCCAGGCGTAGCGATACGACGCCTGTAATCTCAGCACTCAGGAGGCTGAAGCAGTGCTGCCATCAGTGTCTGTCATTCTAAATTTATGAATGATCCAAAGTATTTCAAAACTCAATAGATGCATATAAGTGAATATAGAAATGAGACAAATTTGAGGCTGAGGATATAGCTCAGTGGAATAAGCGCCTGCCTGGCAGGCGCAAGGTCCTGAGTTCGATTCCCAGTACTGCAAAAAAAAAAAAAAGAAACAAACTTCATAAAACAAACATATTTATGTCTGATTGTGTATGCGTACTTGTACATAGGTGTTGTACATGAACGTGTTACTTATACAGATATATAATATGTGTATTTATTTTAATAATAAAATAAATTGGCTGCAACCCTCTAAAGTGATTTCATGACCACTAATGGGCCATTACAATTTAAAAACTGTCCCATGACTTCTGGGTCTTTGACTAACACTAAGTGTAAAAACCCGTCCTAAAAGAACATTTGTAAATGCACACAAGGAAACACACGAAGAATGTTCACTGGTGCACAAATACATGTGCACACATTTATGATAGCGGAAGAAAGAAACAGAATTTGATCTCTTCGACTGTATCTGAGCTGACGTGGCGACGTATACCTGTCGTTCTAGCTACATGGAAGTCAAGGCCAGCCTCTGCTACATGAGACCCTGCCTCAAAAAAAACAAAAAAAACCTGTATCTGTAATAACACAGTTTTTAAAAAAAATCTAGAGCATACATGGATGGCATGGGTGCTCTTTGGATGAGGTCTCACCAAGAGGCCCAGGCTGGACTCAAACTCATGGTCCCAAGCTAGCAGGTATTATGGGTACACAGGGTACCATCACGCCCAGGCGAGCACAGAAACTCATGGGAAAAAGGAAACCAGCCACCACCAAGAAAGCTTAAAGAGGAAAAGAGGAAAGCAAGCACAGCACCAGCAGTTTTTCTGCTTTTATATAAACTTCCTAGCAGCGATACTAAAAATAACCTGGTGATTGTTAGTATCTGATGTAGTAAATGAAAATAGACATGAACCATACATTATACTTTACCTATACCTTTAAATAAATTTTCACTAAATTTCTACCTCACTAAAAAGAACATTGTTTAATGATAAGCTAAAATTATGACACAAATTTAAACTTATTGCAGAATATCTTAATGTCACCATCTTACCTATCTGCCCACCCACCTATCAATCCTTCAACATTGCTTGAAAGCCCCTACAAGCAGAAACGCCAGGAGAAGCAGCTGCTCAACTAGGAAATATATCTGCTTCATATTACCCACTGCAAAACTGCAATTTCAGTAGATCTGGATGGAAGCCTAGGAATCCATGTTGTTTAAAAGCTACAAGAAGAAGCCGGAGATATACCTCAGGGGCACAGCACCTGCCCAGCAAGTGCAGAGTCCTGAGTTCAATTCCCAGTACAAAAAATGAATAAATAAATAATAAATAAAAGCTACAAGGGTGATCCTGATACTTCTGGTGAGAGCTACAGACCTATTAATATCCAAACTCATGGCAGCAATATTATCAGGCACTGAAAAAACAGAAAAACTATGCCTTCTATGCATAAGGATTTCAAGGTCCAGTAGCGAGGCAGGAGACGAAGGCACAGCAAATGGCTGAGTAGCTGGGCATGACTGGCCAGCTGTGGAGACTGGGACATGCAGTGGGCACAGGGCACAGCCTCCCCTTGCAGCATGCTGCTCCTCCTGCTCCGCCGGCCCACGCTCACTGCACGGCCCTCCTTTTCAGAGTGCTTCTTCTGCACTTCTTTTTCTTCGTCTTTTGCCCTAAGTAAACTTCCCCTTTCATTACGCAATTCTTTGAGTAGGGCAAGGAGAGTCCAGAAAGGACTGGTGGTCACCGCAACACCTGGGCACGGTGTGAGACGATGTGCAGAGACAGTAACAATACACTGCGCAAGTGAGCAGCGCTACCGAGGGCGGGGCTGAGCATCCCCACTAATCCCTAGGCCCCGCCCCACCCCGCACAGGTGCTGCTCAACAACCAAGTTTCTCCCTTCACCTGGCCCTCTGCTCCTCTGTGGGGAAGAGCAGCTCAGCTCGGGCTGACAACCTGAGGGCCGGTAAGGAGGCAGAGGAAAATTCTCACTGGTGGCCTTGGGCGTGGACTAGTGCACTCACTCTTAGCCCCTCCAGGGAAAGGCCTGGCCTGCACTGCCCACACCCTGTACTGTGTCTCCAGCACTGGGTCTCATGGCGGGGGCGCAGCCAAGGGCCAGAGGGCAGGTGGGCCCCAAGCAGCCCACGGGCGGCAGAGTGGCTAGGAACCGGCTCTGCATGCCGGCCCTCTCCAGAGAACTCTTCTGAAGGGAAGAGGTCCTAGGGAGCCTTACCAATTGTCCAACCCGGGTGTTAAGACAAAAGGGCCAAAAAGTTAATACTGTTTGATAGTTTCAAAAATAAAAATAGATGGCTTTGTGTGTTCTCAATTTATTCAGCGCCCAGAGGCAGAAGAGTCTCTGAACGGTCCTCCAAAGGGTAGCAAGCGCCAGCATGAAGGGACAGAGAGGGGAGGGGCTTCCTCTGGCTTGAGCTGCAAGTGCAGGAAGGAGTAGCTCTGGATGAAGGTGTGTTCCCCAAGCAACGAAAGAAAGCAAAAGTGCAGTGCTGCTGACCTTTCATAGAGTTGTTCTCAGCAGGTGCTGCCCAGAAAGGGAGCTCTTTCTGAATCAAGGTGATACAGGAAAATGAAACTCCCAACCTGAACGATATCAGACGAGTTCGTATTCTCTAAAACTGAGAATGAGAAGATGGCGGCCAGGTAAGCAGCAGAAAAGATCCTCCCAGAGAGAGATCTTGAGCTCGAGACAGGCTCGGCGTGCGCGAGTGCCGGGACCATGGTTGTGCAGTTCAAACTGAACATATTGCTCTGTGCTGCCCGGGCCACGGCGGGGTGGCCCAGCTTGCTGCGGCGAGACTTGGGCAGGCCCGGAGCGCTGGGCACCCAAGGTGCTCGGCGCAGCACACAGGCGGCGGCTCAGCCGGGTCCGCACACCCCGAGGGGGCCCGTGGCAGGCCGGGCCCTCCCGCCTCCCAACCCTGCGAGGCTCACCGGCAGCTGTGGCCAGAAATTGGCTTTCTGGCGGCTGCGGCGTGGGGTGGACTTGGAGCCTGCGCTCCTTGGGCAGGCTGCGCTAATCCGGGCTGCAGATCAGGGTCCCGCTCCGGGCCCCGTCCCCACCGCTGGTGCCCTCCTCGGCTTGTAGCCCGCAGCCGTGGCAGCGTGCAGAGCACAGCAGAGCAGAGCAACTCGCTCTCTTCCCCAGGCCCAGAGCCAACGGGCACTGCGGCGGCTGCGGTTGGCGGCCCCTGCGAGAGTGCCGAGGAGACAAAGAAGTGCTGGGGAGCAGTGGATTGCGGGCGAAGCATGAAATATTAGCACTTTGGGGCCCTCCAGCCTGCACGGATCCCAGGACAGGTGAGTTGTTTGCGTGCCGCGACCTAATTTCTGACTCGGGGAGAAGCTGAGCTCTGCCCAGGGAGGAACATCTGAGCGGCACCCCTGCCTGCACGGACCCTGGGACGGGTGAGCTGTTTAGGTGCCCAACCGGATTTCTGAGTCGGGGAGGAGCTCCGCCCAGGGAGGAACACCTGAGCGGCCCCCCTGCCTGCATGGACCCCGGGGCCGGTGAGCTGTTTACGCGCCCCAGCCAGGTCTCTGGGTAGGGAGTAGCTCGGCCCACAAAGCAGCATATGAGCAGCCTTTTGAGCGGAACTCTCAGCAGAAAGCTTAAGGGACATTCTCCTAAAGAGAAGGAGCCATTGGAGCAGCCTTTGCAATGGACCTTTGCCTGGTGAACTGCCTGGGTAATTTATAGCTCAATATTTTGAATCTGATATCCAAAAATGGGAAGACAGAAGAACAAAACGCAGTCTCAGAACTCAACCCTACCCAGGACAAGTCCTGGATGCGAGGATATAGGGGAACTAGGAAGCCACATACCTGCAAGTTCTGAAACGATTGCATCCGAAATTAAGGAACAACTCCATCAGGCCATAGAAGAGATCAAAGCAGAAATAAGCCACATACCTGCAATTTATGAAACGATCACATCCAAAGTAACGAAACAACGCCATCAGGCCATAGAACAGATTAAAGCAGAAATAAGTCACATACCTGCAATTTCGGAAACGATCACATCTGAAGTAAAGAAACAACTCCAACAGGCCACAAAAGAGATTAAAGTAGAAATAATCTCTCAGACAAAAAATGAACTGAAAACTATAATGGAAGAAATGTTCCGTACACATAGAGAAGAAATAGATAAAAGAATAGAAGAAAATAGGAAACAAGTGGAAACGTTAGAAGAGCAATTAAGGAATGAATTACCACGAATGAAACAGGTCCAAAGAGATTGCCAGGAACTGAAAACTTCCATTGAAAGCTTGCAAAACCGCTTAAATGAAATCGAAGATAGAATTTCAGATCTTGAAGACAGCATGGCAGCTAATGAGCGTGAAAGGAAGGATCTCATAAAGTCATTAAGGATCCAAGAAAAATCAATCCAACAGCTGCAAGATGAGGCAAAAAGAAATAATATTCGAGTAATAGGAGTTAGTGAAACAGCAGGAGACAACACAAATGATATGAAAAGAATATTTGGTAAAATAATAGCAGAAAATTTCCAAACATGGTAAAAGATACTGAAGTACAGCTAATCGAGGCATATAGAACCCCAACGAGCCATAACCCAAAGAAAAACACACACAGACATATAATAGTCAAGATCACAGACATCCAGCAAAAGAACACAATATTAAAAGCTGCTAGAGAAAAGAAACAGATCACCTATAAAAGAAAGCCCATCAGAATCACAGCAGACTTCTCAAAGGAAACCATGAAATCAAGAAGAGCTTGGAGCGAGGTATTACAGATCGTGAGACAAAACAGCTTCCAACCCAGACTGATGTATCCTGCAAAACTATCCCTCAAATTCAATGGAGAAATAAAACATTTCCACGACAAAGGACAACTGAAGAACTTCATGAGTGCCAAACCAGCATTGCAAAAAGCACTACAAGATATTCTAGACAGAGAAAAAAGTGACCACGATCTCAAGAACAACAATAGAAAGAAACCCTCAAACAGAACAAGTAAACAGATAGCAAAAGCAGGAAAACAACAAGTAAATAACATGACTATAATAAGCCAACATATAACCATTATAACCATTAATGTAAATGGCCTCAATTCAACAGTCAAAAGGAAAAGATTGGCAGAGTGGATTAAGGAACAAAATCCAATCATATGCTATATACAGGAAACACATTTTACTCAAAAGGAAATCCGCAAGCTGAAAGCTAAAGGATGGAAAACAATTCTCCATGCAACAGGTCCCCAGAAAAAAGCAGGGGTAGCTATTATGTTTGCAGACAATGTAAACTTCAAACCAAAAACAATCAAAAGAGATAAAGAAAGCCATTACATACTAGCTAGGGGAAAGCTGCAAGAGGAAGAGGTAACAATCCTAAACATTTATGCACCAAACAATGGAGCACCAAACTTTACAAGTCAAGTCTTAACAGACGTGAAAAATGAAATAACTAATAACACTATTGTAATAGGGGACTTAAACAGCCCTCTGACGCAAAGAGACAGGTCAATTGGACAGAAACTCAGCAAATAACAGACGTGAACCAAAAGTGTGAACAAATGGACTTAGTAGATGTATACAGAGTGTTCCACCCCAAAACATCAGAATACACATTTTTCTCAGCTGCACATGGGTCTTTCTCTAAAATTGACCACATTCTAGCCCACAGAGCATATCTACCTAAATGCAAAAGAACTGAAGTTATCCCATGCATATTATCTGACCACAGTGCAATGAAACTGGAAATTAATGACAAAGAGAACCCCCAAAACCACATAAACACTTGAAAATTAGACAACAACCTCCTGAATAACCAATGGGTCACACAAGAAGTTAAAGAAGAAATTAAAAAATACCTACAAATAAATGAAAATGCAAGTACAACCTACCAGAATCTGTGAGATGCAATGAAAGCAGTCCTCAGAGGGAAATTTATAGCAATGAACTCATATATAAAGAAAACAGAAAGAGAGCAAATAAATGGCCTAATGCTACACCTCAAACTCTTAGAAAAAGAGCAACAAGCCAAACCAAAAGCCCAAAGAAGGGAGAAGATTATAAAACTCAGGGCAGAAATTAATGCAATTGAGATGAAGAAAACTCTACAAAAAATAAGTGAATCGAAGAGTTGGTTTTTCGAAAGAATAAATAAAATTGATAAACCCCTAGCCAACCTTATCAAAAAAAGAAGGGAAAGAACTCAAATTCATGCAATAAGGAATGAAAAGGATGAAACCACCACAGATCCCACAGAAACCCAAAAGATCATTAATACCTACTTTGAAAATCTTTACTCCCATAGGATAGAAAATTCAGAAGAAATGGACAGATTCCTAGAAAGGTACAAATTACCAAAATTGAATCAGGAAGACTCAAAAATCCTGAACAAGCCAATATCAATTAATGAGATTGAAGATGTCTTAATAACTTACCAACAAAGAAAAGCCCAGGCCCTGATGGATTCACAGCAGAATTGTATAAAACATTTAGAGAAGATCTAATGCCAACACTTCTCAAACTCTTCAATGAAATTGAAAAGGAAGCAACTCTCCCTAACACATTTCTGGAGGCAAGTATTATACTGATATGAAAACCAGAAAAGGACCCAACCAAGAAAAGAACTATAGGCCAATCTCTCTAATGAACATAGATGCAAAGATACTCAACAAAATACTAGCAAATAGAATACAGCGAATCATAAGGAAAATTATACACCACGACCGGGTAGGATTTATTCCAGGAATGCAGGGATGGTTCAATATTCGCTAATCAATTAATGTAATACATCATATCAATACAGCCAAATACAAAAAACCACATGATCATGTCAATAGATGCAGGAAAGGCTTTTGATAAAGTCCAACATGCATTCATGTTAAAAACCTTAGAAAAAATAGGAATAGATGGCCTCTACCTCAATTGGATCAAAGCCATCTATGACAAACCAACAGCCAACATCATACTAAATGGACAAAACTGAAAACTTTCACTTTAAAGTCAAGGATGTCCATTGTCACCACTCCTATTCAATATTGTTCTGGAAGCATTAGCCCGAACAATTAGACAAGAGAGAGAAATAAAAGGAATGAGGATAGGAAAGGAAGAAGTTAAACTATCACTATTTGCAGATGACATGATACTATACATGGAGGACCCCAAAAACTCCACAAGAAAACTCCTGGAATTAATTGACAAATTCGGCAGCGTAGCTGGACACAAAGTCAACACCCAAAAATCAATAGCATTCCTATACACGAACAACAAACAGATTGAGAGAGAAATTGAGGAAACGATACCCTTTACAATAGCATCCAAGAAATTAAAATACTTAGGAATCAATCTAACAAAGAATGTGAAAGATTTATTCAGTGAAAACTACAGTACTCTGAAAAAAGAGATCGAAGAGGATTTCAATAAATGGAAAAACATACCCTACTCATGGTTAGGAAGAACCAACACTGTGAAAATGGCCATACTACCAAAACTGTTCTACAGATTCAATGCAATTCCCATTAAACTACCATTAGCATACCTCACAGATCTAGAGAAAATATGCCTTAAATTCATCTGGAACCAGAAGAGACCCAGAATAGCAAAAGCAATCCTGGGCAACAAGGACAAGTCAGGTGGAATCACAATCCCTGACCTGAAATTATACTACAAAGCTACTGTAATAAAATCAACCTGGT
>PVLD010012636.1:6559-59179 GCA_004027595.1 Dinomys branickii | reverse complement strand
TGTTCCACATCCTTAGTCATTCGAGAAATGCAAATAAAAACAACATCGAGATTTCATCTCACCCCAGTAAGACTGGCCAGTATGAAAAAGTCATCCAATAACAGATGCTGGCGAGGCTGTGGAGAAATAGGGACTCTATTACACTGCTGGTGGGAATGCAGACTGGTGCAACCACTATGGAGAGCCATTTGGAGATTTCTCAGCAAACTAGGTCTAGAGGTTCCATTCAAACCAGCTATTCCTCTTCTGGGTATTTTCCCAGAAGATCTGAAAACATCATACCACTCTGATATATGTGCACCCATGTTTATAGCAGCACAATTTGTAATAGCTAAAATGTGGAAGCAACCCAGTGTCCATCCACAGAAGACTGGATTTAAAAACTGTGGCATTTTTATATAATGGAATATTATTCAGCTATAAAGAAAGACAGTTTTGGGGACTTTGTAGGCAAGTGGTCAAAACTGGAGTCCATACTCATAGGTGAAATAAATCAGCGGTACATGTGCAGGCAACGTATTGTATCACTGGTGTAAGAACCCGAGGGTGGGAATATAAACTAAGAGACATGAAGGAAATCTGTCCTAAAACAAAGAACAGATGGGATGAAGGAAAGTAGAAAAGAAAAAGACAAAAATGTATGTATGTATATATGAATATACATATATGCAGGAGGGCTAACATGGTTCTACTATTGTATTGTATCACTTCATGCTAAGGAATAATTGATGATGGTTTATTTGATCAATCTTGTGTGTCTGTATGTGTTATCCTGAACACACACTTTGAAGATTATCAATATGCAAAGCAGCAACTATTGGTGTTTTTTTTTTTTTTGTATTTGGTTTTTTTGTCTTTTGTGTTTTTCTGTTGTTGAGAGGATTAATTGTCTGACCAATTTTGCATGTCTGTATCTGGGTTCATATATATACACTTCGAAGATATCAATAGGTAAAGCAACAACCACTGTTGAGTCCATGTCACCTTGTCTGTAGATCAGTTTTGATTGTACTATTTTTTATGCTAATTTGTGTCTGTGTGTCAATATGTTTTTGTGCTTTTATTTGTCTATAAAAAAAAAGAAAACAAAGAAAAACAAAAGTTAGTTTGTTTTATCTGTGGCTGGTGTACATGATGGTGTGTTGAATGATTAATTCAATTGATTTGGTGAGTCCCTCCTTTGCCTCAGCAGGAAAAATCATTTTGTGGCACTACTTCAACGGCAAAACTGAAAATATCCACTTATTTTTCATGTGTAAATTATTAAGATTTGAGTTTATAATGGCGAAACAAATTGTCACTGAAATATGTCTTCCATTCCTTTTGTGAGACAAGGTCTCACTAAATTGCCTAGGCTGGTTTTGAATTTGAGATTATCGTGCCTCAGCTTCCCAAGTAACTGGGATTACAGGCATGCACTACTGAATTTGGCAATAGCTAAAATTTTTAAAGATAAAAATAAAGTGGTACATTTATTGACCAATGCTTTCATTCACAAACAATTTGGTTCACAAATAGACATGCTTGGCAAAATTTTGCCTTTGTTTGCAAAGTCTGCATCCAGTGACAAACATGTCTGTGGCTACCTTCCCATACAAATACAAACATGGCCATCTTTTCCAGGACGGTAGAACGAATTTAGATGGCGAACGGAGGTAAGACATGAAATTGGTGGGGAGATGATAGAAATATAAAGTAACAGAGACAAGCAATGATCATGCTAAGATGCTTCACATACTTAAAATACACTAGGTCCCACCTGGCAAAGAATCACTCATGTAAATTCCTTTGCAAAATGCTAAATCTCGACCCCAAATAGCACCCTCCTTTCAAGGTGACTACAACTATCTCCCTACTGCCTAGAGAGAACACAAAAATATGTTTGATAGGCATATATATAGGAAGTGATGTGGATTATTCCTATTTTACAGATCGTACAATTGAGAGATTTCTTTAATATTCTAAAGAAGACTCCAAAAGCTTCTTAATTTACTAAATATTTAGTAGTATATATTAGTTATACAGAACAGTGAGTGTCATTTCCACACATGTATACATGCGCACAACATACTCCATTGGTTTCTACCTCTTATCCGTAGAGTAGCAAGTTCTGTTCGCTGTAACAGGACACCTGTTCTAACAGAATCTGCATCTCCCCGCATGGGCAGCACGTCAGTATCACAGTTATTTGCATATTGAATAAAACAGTGGCAACACACAGAACAACTACATGGGATTATTGAATCACCCTTCCCGGTTGTTTTTTTTCAGTTTAGGGGTCCAATCCCAGGCATCATGTGTAGCAGGTAAGTCCTCCACACTGAGATATGTCCACAATCCTTATTCTTTCAGCTTTTAGCTCATGTGTACTTTTACTCTAATACTTGCACACTACATTAGGCCAGCTAACTCTTCTGAAATGGTCACACAGCAACTATTGGAGGCCTTGAAGGCTGTGCTTGTACTGTCCCCACCTTCTCCCCCCACCCTTGTTCTTGCAGTGCTTATCAGCCATAGGCAGTGGTAAGACTGTGTGCATGGCTGAGTTCTGAGAAAGCTTTATTTACAGGAACAGTGCCAGCCTGAGTCCAGTTTGATGATTGCTGGTGTAGATAGGACAACAGTTCCTCTTTCCATCAGTAAGGAGAGCTTTCTCCAGGCTGTGGTTTTATGGCTTGTAGCACTTGTTTCCTGTGTTTGTCTTAGCGGTGTTCATCTTGAATTGTTTGTATGCAGTGTACCTTTCTGGGTTTTTGTGACTATCCTGGTTTTTATAACTATCCCTACCATGGCCTATTAACTAAAATGAAAGGCAGTGATCACAAGATACAAAGAATACAAGCTTGCTCTCAAAACCATTTAGTTGATGATTTTCTTTTTCTTTCTTTCTTTTTCTTTCTTCTTTCCTTCTTTCCTTCTTTCTTTCTTTCTTTCTTTCTTTCTTTCTTTCTTTCTTTCTTTCTTTCTTTCTTTCTTTCTTCTCTCTCTCTCTCTCTCTCTCTCTCTCTCTCTCTCATTCTTTGTTTCTTCCTTTTTCTTTCTTTCCTTCCTATAGCACCCAGTATTCTTAAGTGGTCTCTCACTCAAGTACTAACTAGGCCCGACCATGCTTAGCTTCTAAAATCAGATGAAATCAGGTGTGTTCAGGGTGGTGTTCTTTTTAACAATATACCTATTAACATAAGTAGCTCCCCTCCCTTGCTTGAAGGTAATGCCCTGCAGCTAAAATTTTAATTTTTCAAGCAGTTCTAACCTATTGTTCCTCAACTTTCTCTTGTCAGAATTCTTTTCAGGGCTGGGGATATAGCTCAGTGGAATAAGCGCTTGCCTAGCAAGCGCAGGGTCCTGAGTTCAATCCCCAGTACCGCAAAAAACAAAAAACAAAACAAAACAAAAAAAAAAGCGGGATTCTTTTCACTGCATTAACCTTCCAAGCTGTGATAATTTCTACTATTGCTCTTTTGTATTTCCCTGCATGACTTTCTGAAAGCAACACCCAGGCAACCAGTCCAGTTAAGTCACCCTCTCTCCTGTCCTGAGCTTGTCCTCAGAAGAAATGATGCACACTCTCATGCTTCCGCTGAATCTTCCAGACAGAAGTCCAAATACGTGAGGAGTCTCTGTGCACAGTTTTGAACACAGTTGAAGGTAAACAAGCAATATATTTAGAAGAGAGAAAGGGAAGGTAACATATTGGTTGGGACACCTGTGTTTGTTAGAGGTTTTATAGTCCATAAAGTATTCTGATATATCATTTGATTTTTTCCTATATAGCTCTCTGAAGTTTGAAACTCTTTGATATATGTATGAAGACTCAAAGAAGGAAAAATACCATGCCTGCATGCTTGGTTGGTGGTGGAGCCTGAGTCATTTCATGTAAAAATCCATGGCATGTTCTACATTTTGCCATGGGAGAATTTTATCTGAAGTTTAAATGTGAAATCTCTTTGTCATCATGAAGCTTATTACAAAAACTATAGAAAGTACAGTTTCTAATTTTCAGAAACTATATTCTACATATGTCAGTACTAAGCAGAATGTAATTATATAAATAAATTGTTATGCATATTCTTATTTCAATGGGAAAATAATTTTCATTCTACTTTGAGCACTAAATATATTTTGCTGTAGTGGTGATGCTAACGCTTTCCCTGGTGACAATGAGTCAGTCTCCACAGCCAGTAGAGGAGTAGAAACTGCATAGGCATAAGAACTTTTATATTCCTGAGCCGCAGAAGGCATCTCTCAACAACTCTGTGTGATGGTAGATAAATGGCACTCCTGTGACACTGGAGCTTTGTATATGGCAGGGATTTCACCTGCCACCTACGATGAGCAGAGGAGACAGAATAATTTGAACACCATCTACTTGCTATTATGGATTTTTATTCTAGAAGAGTCTCCAATTAGGTATCTACTTGGTATGTTGACAAGAATATCTTCTATTTATCATATGGTTGACATTGGAATCCTTGACACAGGATGCTGGAACTCTGATGGCAAAGGGAAAGATTTTTCATCACAGTTGGAGGCTGCTTGCCAACCCTTTCCTAGATTCCATGAACCCGGAACCAAAGGGCTTGTTATTAGGATAGGTTCTGTAACCACTGCATTTTTCCAACATATGCTGAGTATTGGTTGGGGCCTATTTTTTACTGTGAAAAAATCTGTTACCCAGAGAGGGCATTTATTTGATATTAATTACAAGTTACACTCAGAGCCATAATTAATTCATTTGGACTTCATTTTGTCATTTGCTTTTTATTTTTTACTTCAGTTCTCTTGATCAGAATGAAATACAAATAATAGCAATGAAATTCAGTCTAATTCACTCACTGGTTATGGCTTCTGAAGATAAAGTGAGAATGAAATTTTTTCATTAATCTTACTAATGATTCTTTTAAATTATTCTCTTCGTTTCCACAACTGACTTGGTCTCTTCAGCAGTGTCTCTGTGAAAGTGCATTTCCGTATTTATTTATAAATTCTAAGGCGGTCGAACATATTTTATGCTTCCTGTTTCACATTTGTGGTTCAGTTTTCCTTTCGCCTTTCAGAGGTGGCTGTTTTGGTGCAGTCACTAGCGGGAACTCCAACATGGGGAGTACCCTAGCGAAAACGTGAAGTGTTTCGATGCTCAAGCCAAATGCAGAAACTGAAGTTGAAATTTGTAATTTCATGGAGCTGTAGAATAAGTTCCCAACTTTGAAATTAGTTATTTTTAAAAAGTTTCCTAGTTCATTGATTAGATATTCAAACTAACTTTCAAAGATTGATTAACACAAGATAATTTAAGAGTTTATGTGTAATGAGAAAAAAATCAGTTACTGGTCTGAATGCTTAAGTTTCCCTCAAATTCACATGGGAAACCCCAACCTCAGGATGATGGAGTCAGGAGACAGGGCCTTTGGGAGGTGATTGGGCCTTGAGAGCAAGCCTCCGTGAATGGGATTATGACCTTATAGAGGCCAAGAGAAACCCTCTGCCCCTCCACCAGGCTTTGGTACCATTGAAAACAGCACCTGTGAACTTGGAAGAGGACCCTCACTGCATGGCGAGTCTGTTGACAACTTGATCTTGGGCTTTCCTGCCTCTGGAACTGTGTGACATAAAATTCTGTTGTTTACAGGATACCTATGGTAATTCATTATTGCAGCCCAAATGTGTAAGTGACAGAAATAATATGGCAACATGATGAATGATTAAATCACATAATGTTACATTTTTAAGGATCCGTCTGACTTAATTAAAGGCCTGTTTACTTAAAGGAAAAGGAAGAAATGGCTGAGGTGTTGTCTGCATCTTATGAAATGAAATTCAGATTATTCCTAGGAACATTTGAGCACAGATGAAATTTTTCAGTGTGCAGTATTTTGAAAACATGGGTATCTTTTTATCAGTGCTATGTTTATATTTTCTGCTCAGATTAATGCCATTTCTAGGGTATATAAAGATAGAGAAAACAGCGGAGCAAATCTTAGGTGACTAGAGAAGGAAAAAGCACTGCAAGAAATGGGGACCTCTATTTATGAGCTTACCTGAGGTGAGATCAACAGTCTCAGGCCGGAAAATCAGAGAGAAAAAAAATGGAGCATCTTCTACGCCTGACATTCTTAACTGGGAGGAGAGGGGATGCTGAGGCAAAGGTGCTACTGTGTTACAGTCCACGGAGCGGGCGTGCTTGTGTCCTTAGCCTCGATGAGCTACTTCATGTCTTCAGTGAGCAAGGACAGTGGTAGAGAGGACCAGGGAAATGGTCCCACATTAAAGTTCCCTTTAAGAGACGTGTAGCAGCAAAGTTTTCATAATATACTACTTGTCTGGATTTCTAAAAGACAAACTCATAGCAAGTAAGCCAGGTAGTGTTTCCATGAAAGCTTCTGGATGTGGCCTGCTTCACCCATAGTGAAGCATTAGAGCAGGTAGTTTGCTGACACCGAGAAAAATCCTGTTTGACACAAATTGTGTTTCTAAGTTAGGTTTATCCTCCTGCAAGCTCTGTGTTGACATCATCTTAAAAATTGTTACCAGTTTCCTTGGTGATGACCACTGCTATTCCAGAGCTTTCTTCTTTGCTATAATGTGGAAAAATTGTGTTTTTGTCTGTGAGTTTATTATCCTTGGTCCAGTGAAAACTTACTGGAGCATCCCTGGGTTCTCCCTACGTTTCCTAAGAGCACCAGATGGCTGTCCATCGTGAGTGGGTGCATCTCTCATATGTGTTTAATGGGCAAATCTTTCCTGAAATATTGGAGTCTTGCATACATCTCCATACTGGGATCACTGTGTTGAAGTTTCTGTCTCCAGTGAGCTGTTTATGAATAATCTGGTAACTCAGGGAAACTTGTCATTAAACTTCTATAGAGTTCATTTGTTTTCCTTGTGATACTATACATTCTATGTCACATATATGATTTAAGTGTAGACACTTTTTAGAAACATAGTGTGTACTTTCTGAATTAATGAAAAAAATACCTATATATGCTACCTGGGTATTCTTGGCTTTTATTTATCATAATCACCTGCACATTAAAGAGAAAAGTAGAAAAAGTGGTTTTGTTCAAGTATAATGACTTTGAGCCTGTTTTCTCACTGTAAAGACTCAGCAGTGAATAGTCCTGACACACAGAACACAACTTCCATGTTGTGTCTAATCCTCCATATTAAAGAACTTCTGGAGAGTTAAGAGTACTAAGATCATGAGATACATTATTTTTTCAATATTTTATGAGCAGAGGTTTCCTTTAAAAAGTGACAAACACAATTATAATGAAATAAATGTTGGGAAACTATGACTTCTTATCTTCATTAAAAATTCCTCATTAGAGCACAGCTCCTTCTCCAGAATTTTGTGTTTTGTGTTCTAAAATAGTGTGATAAATTGGACATTTTTCCCAAGTGTACTTAGAAGGTGTAGGAATTGTTTCTATTATATTAAGCAAACAAATATTACTGGATAACAGTAGAGTCTAAACACAAGCTAAAGGATGGGTTGACTAGCTCTCAAGTAATTACTTGCTAGTGCTAAACAGAAGCTGGTGCTTCCGGGGTTTGTGGGGACACACTGAAGGACTTGTGTGCAGATTTTGTGTGCCTGATAATCATATCTGGGCAAATTGCAGAATTCTGTTTGACATCAGATGAGAGAGAGTTACACACAGAGATGAAGCACTTGGGAGCAGAAGCCAGCCTTAGAGGCTGTAGCTAGTACAACAGTTAGAACCACTAATGTGGCAAGGGTGAGCATACTTTCTCTAAATTCTTTCTGCTGGGGTTAGACCCATTCTGTGAGCTGAAAAACGGACCACCTGCTTGAACACTCCTGAGATTCCTCTCCTTTATGTAGCAAATGAGTGGAAAGAATTAACACAGATTTCAAAAATACCTGATAGAGTTTGATTTAATAGTTCTTTTTTTTTTTTTTCCTGTACCAGGGATCGAACTCAGGACCTTGCGCTTGCCAGGCAAGCACTTATGCCACTGAGCTATACCCCCAGCCCATGATTTAATAGTTCTTAAAAGGTAGTGATCACTTACTCAGGGAACAAGATAAGCATCTGTTGCTGCTTTTATCCCATTCTTTACTTGGCAACCCAGAGAACCATATTGTTGTTCCTTGAATAATTTTAAAGTCTCGCAATGTAGATCAAGTGTCCTAGGCATCAGCATAATAGTAGGGAGCCAGTGAACCTCCTCTGTGGCAGTAGAAGTGCCACTGACTGAAGAATAGAAGCCTTTGGAGTCTGTAGCTAACTATATTGTTTGAAAGATGCTGAAACTTTTCTGTTGTCCTAAACCTTTGTCTAGGTCAGCAGAGTCAAAAAATTCTGCTCTTAAACATCTTTAAATTAAAACTTTGTCTTATTTTTATTATATATATATATATATATATATATATATATATATATATGTTTTTGGTAGTGCTAATGCTGATGAAAGATGTATTGGCATCACCCAACACATTCCTGTTATATGCCCCTCACTGGGCCCATCTGTCGTTGTGGTTAAGTCCTGAGGGAGGCGTCTGTGGAATGGGAGGCAGTCCTCTTACCCTCTCTGCACAGCTGCGGAGAGATTGCAGGACAGAGTTGTACTCTCAAACCTGGTGACTGGAAGCAGACTCTTCAATCCCAGAAATTCTTCTTTTGATCACTGTGTTCTTTGTCCTTTACTTGGTGCAATCACTTTTCCATTGGTAAAGACAATGTCCTATGAAGACGTAGAAGGGAAGAAAACAATTACAGTGTGAGGAGGTTCCTGCGTTGGCCGCTGCAGTCTCCTTCATGTTCACTTTCCCTGTCACCTGAAGCGCATTATAATCACATCAGTGCAAATGCTACAGGCTTCAAGACACTGCCTCAGCGTCTTGAATGCATTCTCCTTTATTGTGCTGAACTTCTCCTTCCTTTCTGAAGGCCGGGCTTGTGCTCTGTGCCTAGGTGGTAGTGCCTCACATTCAGGCTTATTTGATTTTGTCATCCCATTCCTCAGCTTGCACGTTTTCCGTGGATCATGAGTTGTGTTTGCCCTCACTAATTCCCAGGCTCTTACCTACCTATTATAGGAACACAATACACCACTACCAAGAGATTTGAATTTATTCCATAATGTTGCATGGCGGAAGAGCGATTTTTTATTTTCTCCGACCCACTCTTACCTGTAAGTGTGAAATTAGGTCATCGGGAATACAAGGGAGAAATGAACTCAGAAAAAGAATTGGTGACAAGTAAACTAGCTTCTTCTGACAAATGCACATTTTTGCTAAGGGACAAACCAGAGGTAAAAACCTGATAGTTTTATTCTAGGGGAAACATGGCAGACAGAAGAGATGAACTGAGACACATAGAAAAGACCGCCAAACCTCCGTTCTCTCACTTGTTCCAAGAGTTGGAACAGGGAAGATCTGACATTTAATATGAATTTTAACCATGATAGTCACTTGTGGATTTTTACTGCTCGGGTGATCAACTTTCCTGAGCTAGGTTTCCTTATACCCAGTCTTCTCACGGGGACTCTAGTGCTTGATTTGTGGAGACATTCTTTGTGACGGACACACAATGTATGCTTAATGAATGAGACTTGCCCCTCCTCACTTGTTTTAAACCAGTAGTCCCCTGACTCTTCTGAGCACAGATCAAAGTAGATCTCTTAGCCATGATTGGCTCTTTTTAAAATAACAACATTGTACCCTGAACTAGATTTCTAGGCCAAGGTCTGACATGTTAATTTGTTAGGTTTTATCATAATCCTCAGTTTATATTCTTATTTGCTTAATGACAGCTGAATTAATGATATTCTTGAAAAACAGAAAAATATTGTGTTTCTGTCACACTGTTTCTGTGGCTAAGGAATATAGATACCAAAAGGACGTGACTTCACTATACTTTGTAATATGGGCGCTTTAGCTATAACCTGCTTCCATTCATGAACTCAGACTGCTCCCATTTTCCAAGAAAAAGTGAAATTAATTTTTGGTAATATTCTTAAGTTCTATAAGCAATTTATTATTTGAAGAAATCATCTAGTATGATCATTTTCTTTCATAAATAATGGTAAAAAATAAGAAGATTAGGAGCATTCATCAGTTTCAGGCACGACTGCTTTCAAATTCTTGTTAAAGTATTTGTAAGCTTGTTTTGGTGTGTGATAATGGTCACTTTGAGAAATCTGAAAATAATATGATGGATGTTTGGCACATCATCAAGGTCAGGAGCAGAGTGGACACAGACTCACTCCCTAAATCTGAATGTTTGAAAGATTATGTAAATTTATGAATTCCCAACATGCTTATAATGCGAACAAATGAGGACTGAGGTACATACCTGACCTTCAAAGTTAACACTGGGATAAATTCTGTCCTCCCACAAAACATTCCAGAATGTCTTCCTCTAAGTTAAAAATGTACAGGGTAGCCTATTTCTGAAAAAAAAAATCTCTATTTCTAATAGAAAAGAAATAATTTCTGAAAAATAGCAGTTACATGAGTTTTTGCTTTCAAATTGCTTTCTTATGTGTGTAATTCACTATTCTTGAGAAAATTCAACATCTGAATCATAGTGGAATTTTAATAAAGGCTTGTTAAATGAATGAATGAATTAATTAATGAATGAGTGAACAGAATTTCAGAGATAGGAAACCAAGATCATCTTGTAGATTATTATGTAGTGTTTCTATTCATAGATTTTAACCAGGATTTGTGGCTTCAACTTAACCACTTACAAGGTCATTTTAGTGAGAACAATAAAAGTAAAAATGAGGTCAGGGTTTTACCTATATTTCTCTGAAAAGAAAAATGGAAAGCTCAGAGAGGTTGAAAAGTGGATTCGAGCTTTGCTAGTATATTGCTAATTCCAAATTATGTATGTTTAGCCACTACAGTGTACAACCTACAGCTAATTAACAAAATGAGTATATGAACTTGTATGCTACCATTTCTTAAACTTTATTCTTTGGCAGGGCTGGCTCTGAGGGCTTTATGTACATTACTTGTTTAATAGTTACAAAATATTTGATGTAATTTACATAGGGCATTGATGCTTTGTTATTGGCTTTTACCATTATTTTATTTACTAATTTTGCTTATATTTTTTATTGTATTCATGATTGACTTTACTCATGTTTTACTTGTCTGCCTCTTGCGTGGATCTGTTGACTTTGGGTAAAGCTTACTACAGCCTGGCCAGGTCACAAACCATTACTGTCTTCTGTGCTACAACTAGACTGCTGATTGCAACAGATACTAGATAAGTCAGTGCACTTGTCTTCTGGAGCAGAGGCCATTTGTTTTGCTAGAATGGATACTGCCTGTCTTTCAACTTCGTTTACTTTAAAGCATATGTTAAATTACCCCAAACTTGAGATCTAAAAAGGTTGGAAAGGCCATCCAATACATAATATTAGATTTGGTGGTGGCATGTGATATATACAAAGGACAGGTTAATTATAAAATGATTCCAAAGTACCAGTTGGGCCATTTCCTCTGAAAAGAAACTTCAAATAAATGTCAAAAAGTCATTAATTATTGAATGCAAATTCCATGAGTTCAGGTCTGTGTGGTATTCTGAGAGGAATAAAATTCAAAGAGCTCATCTTAGATACAGTGCGCTTGGAAGTTCTCCCTCCAGTTTCTTTTCAGTGTACTATGCCTTTTGGGTTCATTCCCAAGTTTCCTTTGGTAACTTTAGCTTTGTAGCATTACGATTAAGCCATGAGACTGAGGTATGTGGTCTACATTTACAAAGTACTAATGCCTTCATCTGAGCTGACAATCTCACCTTCTGACCTTCATACCTGTTGATACCATGAAATCCCAACCTGTTTAAAAATTTTAGTACTAAACAAACATCTATTTCTCCTCGGAGTGTTTGTTCACAGGCCAGGCAGCCAGAAGACCATTCAATACCCAACCCAGGGTTACTGTCCAGCACAGTGTGTGAAGCCAGATTCTCAAGTTTAGTAGATTTGTGTGCTCCAACAGCATTACCTGTGAAGAGAGGGTACAGCCGTCTGAAATCTCCACAAGAAGTAACTGTGCCTATGAATGAACACACTGACCAACAAGAAAATGTCGAACTTTTCATAGACTCTAGGTGATTGTTATTGTAATGGACATTAAAAACAAATACATCTATCAGCCTGTTAAGAGTCATGTTATTATCCAAATGCATCTACAAACATTAAATACATCTTTCCATGAAGCATAAATAAGAGACCCTGATTCTGACCTTTTTGAAGGTCTGAATAGAACAGAGGAAATGTTTATTAATGTTTCTGGCCCTTATCCAAATTTGAGCCTAGAAATGCTGGCTTATTTATAAACAAAGACCTAATAACTTGCCTTTCTGGGATTACAAATCCCTACCATGAATCATTCTGTATTGTCTGATGTAGTTTCTAAATTTAGGATGCAATTCATTACCCAAACCCTTGCATTTTTCATGACTTTTGCCCTTTGTTCTTCAAGGTATAAAAATAAAAAGTCCCTAAATCCACAGCACAAAATAACAAAACAAAACCTTCATAGTTTTAGAAAACGACTTCTCAGTACTATTTAATCTGTGGTACTAACTGACTAGAATGATAACTGTAAGTATTTTAAAGCTAGCGAATTTGTCACTGTATCTTACAGACAGTGTCCTTTTTTTTTTCAAACTCTTTTGAGATTTCCTATTCTTCACCTCATTTTTTAAGGCCCACTTTTTAAAGAGCACAGCACTATTAGGAACAATAGATGTTTTAGGGACTGGCGAATTGTGAAATCCTAGATGGAATGGTGGAATAGCCCCTCAAGGAAGGAATGGACTATATTTATTCTTGGTGAGTTCCAAATGCACAAAAGCAAAGGGCTTGCCAGTTGCCAGTGGGAAGGGAACATAATTATGACTTCACAGCTGCTTTCCTAAAGAAAAAGGCAAGAGGAAAATAAAGGAAGAGTCATGATTTTTTTGTACTACATCTAAGAAGAATATGCACAAAGGGAATGTATTTATGCCAGATATAAGGAGCCATAATCCAAGTAAGACAGTAGTACCAAATTCGTGCCAAGAAATTCAGAATTCTTGACTTGGCAGACAGTAAATAAGAGGTATACATCTGTAGTACTCTAGCAATTAGGGCAAAGTAGAGAAAATTGAGGCCCTCAAATGTGTTTCTACTAGCTTGTTTTACCTGACACAAGTGGACTGGACTGGAAAAATTGTCAGCATCTATTATACTAGTTTGACATTAATAAAGCAAGTTTGTTCAGAGAATAAGTCAAGCCTTGATGAGTTGGTTTCTAAAGTGTATGGTCTCAAGGAAGAGCCTTTGGAAAGTCTTGCTTGAAACCTTGGAAATTTAGCTCTATAAGTGCCATGAGGTAGCCATGATGTACTATTCACACCTACAAAAGCTGATGTGTTGTTTGTAACATTTGTTGGCAATTTTTTCTGTATATGGATAGGTTGTAAATATTCTAGACTTTGTAGGTCATATGATCTCTGTTCTAAGCTATTGAACTCTTCCATTGTAGCATATAAAGATTAATATATAATATAAAAATTAATGAGCAAATTATACTTTAATAAGGCTTTATTTAAAAAAAACCAAGCAGTAGTTGGTTAAATCATAGGTCCTAGATATAGAGCTGGAGATCGTTCATGTCTTCCTGATCTAGAAAGCTCCAGTCTTAAAGTTGGAATTGCAGGGACCAAATGGTTATATGGATGTTTATCAACAGTCATTATTAGTGTCATTAGGGCCTTTAAGAATGTTTTGATTTTGATATGAAATGTCCCCCCCAAATCTCATGTGTCTGGAAGGTGATTGGCTCATGGGGTGCTGTACCCATCTGTGGATTGAGCCATTGGTGACTCAGTAGATGACTTGCTTAATTGTGAGGAAGTGAGCCTGGTGGGAGATGGTCCCTGGGAGTGAGTCCTGAAAGGGTGTATCACTGTCCCTGCCCTCTCTGCTCATTCACTGTGGCTCCTGGCTACCCTGGCATGAATGGTTTTCTGCTACCAGGGACCTCCACCACAATACTTCTGCTTTGGAGACAACCAACTATGCACTGCATCCAAGGAAAACCATGAGCCAAAAAAAATTCTCCTCCTTTAAGTTTCAGGTGTTCGGCATTTTGTCCCAGCACTGGGAAAGCAACTAGCACAAGGAGTATTTTTTAATATTGATGTCTTTCTTAAGATGTCAAATAGAAGTGAAGAGATGAGCATAACAAAGAGCAATTCTTTTTAAAACACTGCACACATACTCTGCTTGTTTGTGTCCTTGAAAAATCACTGTAACAAGGCAACTGCAGAGAGGAACTTACGTTCAACCTCAAACTCCAAATATTGTCTTTATTGGTCTTTCACAGATATCACACATAGGAAGAATAGAGGGGCAATCTGATTTCAATGTAGATATTTTGGGACAGGGAGACAGGAGAGGCAATTTAAGTCAGTTAATTATGAACATCCTTGAGAAAGACTCATTTATAAATGCCTCTTCAGTATTCCTTCTCCATTCATAGGCTAGCTCAATCTGCTGAAGAAATGTTAATTGATCTGAGTGATAACTATAGGTAACTCAGAGTGATGCCTTTCTCTGTTCTTCCAGTAATTTACATCGACCTCTGTATGCCACTTAACTTCTATTTGATCTATTTCCCAATTTATAAAATAAAGGAGAATAAAGAGATGCCTGTAAAGTGGTTTGAAATCTCCCAGGAAAGGTCTTCTAAAACACAGGATGTCTGAGTTTCAAAGAGTCACGAGGACATTTGGCTACTGAGAATAGATTTTAAATCATGCAACTGGACACAGTGGTATTCTGTGAATGCCACATTACTCAGCAGCACTCTAGAGGGCTAAATAAATAAGGAGAATGTTAAAGTTTAATATCCAAGTTGCCTTTTAATGAAAGTAGATATAAGAAAAACTTAGAAAGAATGGGTTTTTTACTGAATGCTATTTGCGATATCAAGATATTTACATAGACACAGACATTTACCTAGACATTTTTTTCAAAGGTTCTTTTGTATATAATCACAGCACTCTGGTGTTTACTTTGATATACTTCAGTTAGGTCTTTCTTTATTCTAGTTTCCTTTGTTTAGTTCTCATTCCATTGTTGCAAGACACAACCTTGAACATTTTTAGTAGACAAGACAATGCTATAAAATCAGTATCATGAAAACAACCCAAGTTGGTAGAATTGTATCAGATTCAGTATCCAAATATGGGTGGGTGTCATTTTCTTTCTATAACTTTTAGTTTCTCCATTAGTCAGAGAGACAATAAGAAACCTGCAATTCTTTGGGAGGCTAGGTGGGAAATTCAAGGAGAAAGTGCTTAGAGGATATGGTGTTTGATAGTCAGAGCTTCAACTTGAGTTTGAAGTAAGGATGCTGATTAGAGTACTTGGACCTGGTTATTTTCCACATGAGAAAGTCTAAATAATTCCTTTTTTAAACAAAGGCAACATTGACATGACAGCTTACATTGTATCATATCTTAATACAATATATTTACTCTTCCTTGAGTCCATCCAAAAATACCACCAGCAGCCTGCCATGGTCACTGTGAAGGCCCAGAACAACCTATCATGTTCCAAAAACCACTTAAAGGTCTATACAAAATTGAAGTGATAATTTAATTTTTTTGTGAGTTCAAACAAACAGTAATGGATTATTTTGTTATTAAAAAAGAGTCATAGATGTACTCGTGAATATGCCATCTGACTTGAACCTATGCCCATAGTGACCTGGATTCTGCAGAGACAATAGGTCAGAGGCAAGTGTGGGGATTTTATAAGCTAAATGCTAAAAATTAACTATAGTGATCAAAATGATCCATGTTTCTCCCTCTTTATCTTACTTGTTTGAGCAATGTAGAGCTTTGGCTAAGTGATCACAGATCCCTGAATGTATCCAACAAGAAGGAATCAAAGGTAGCAGGCCAGTTTAAGATAGTCAGGGTTGGTAAAAAGCCATCTGAGTTGGGGGGGAGCAATTATTTGCTGACTGACTTTAGATGAGATGCTAAACAAAGAAAGTATAAGTGGGGCATTATAGGGTACAATAAATAGGAAGAGTCTATATATCACACCACAGAGGTGTGCTGTTTATGAGAGAAGATACTGACTTACAAGACTTCTTAATTGTCTAATGTAGCTGGAAACTACAGTTGGGGACTTGGTGAGTTTTTGTTCCCATTTAATGGTTGATAAAAACAAGATAGTATTAGCACATACTGCGACACAGGAAGCTAGGACTTAACAATTTATTATTCAATTTTTCTTTTATCTGATGGCTTTGATTCTACTACAGATAAGCAAAGAATTGCCTCTAAGAGCTTGTTCAGGCTGCTTTGAAGCAGAAATGCAAGGCTGATTGATCTGGGGACCAATATTCCTATATTAACAGCACCCACTGATTGGCGATTCTAGTGTGTTCATGGTTCTCAGCCAAATTATTTTATGCATTTAGTACTTCTCATCACAATAAATCCCCAATGTTGTTGTTGTCTCCATTTCCAGATGAAGACACAGAAAATGGAAAGTTGAAACCTGTAAGTCACACGTGTCAGTCAGAGTGGAAACCTGGAGTCTGAGCCAGGACTGCCTCTGCAAGGGTCTTCGCTGGTGTGGTGAGAGTGTATGGTGACCTGAATGAGGAAAATCAAGTCTTGAGGGAATGGGAGCAGTTGTAAGATGGACCAAATGGATCCTGGAGTGTTCTTTGGGATGCCCAGTGCAGAGCCTTGAGGTGCTGACTATGCAGACATCCAGACCCCATCTATTTTGTGTAATTAGAACCCTTTATTCTCCAGAAGGACAATGTCTGTGCCACCTACAATGAGACAAACTCAGTCAGCACATGACATTATCTGCATGTGATCTTTAAAAAAACTTTTCCACCCTCTGCCCCACCCTCTCCTACTCTACCTAGTAGAGGAAACTTTCAAAGAAAGAGTTTGGTGTCTACTGGGTGGCCGTGAATTTCCCCTTGGCTCACAGACAGATGAAAGCAATTTGACTCCTAGTCACCAGGAAACAGGAAGTGTCTCCCTGGGTCTTTGATCTTTTGTTGCTCCAAAGAGGTACACATATTGTTGCTTTGTCACTTTAGGCCATTAAACCCATTTGGCTCTTTATATATCTGCTAAACATAGACACCAAAATAAAGAAATACAACCTAAATAAAGACACTGATAAAAGCTTACAGTAAATATTGAAAAGAGTTCTACGGAAGGTTAGTAGCCAATGTGTTTTCCACCGTGGCCTCTGAAGGTCCTTTCTTTGATCAGCTACAAGGTCCCTTCACCACAGGTATGAAATTAGAAATTTTGAGGGCTACTGAGCACTGGTTTTTCACAAAGGGTCAGCTACAGGTTATTAAACACAGAGAATGTTTAAATAAATCATAATATGTTTGGAAGACAAAGGGGACTCAGGAGGGTGGCCACAGTGGTAGCCACTGCTCGTCTCTTCTGACTTTTGGTTCTGTGGGCTGTGCCGAGCTCCTCTACGGGGGAGTTGTAGAAAAGCTGTGAAGGACAAAGTTGACTGAACTAAGATGGCCAGAAACAGGTCAGAAGTCAGAGCGGGGAGGCTCCTCTTCAGAGGCATGCAATGGCAGTCTCCTTCACTTTATTAAACTTCCCATGGATCAGGGCTGTAAGCAGGCAATATAGCATGGTGGTTAACTTGAAAATTCTTGGAAATACAGAGAACTGAATTTGATTCCTGACTACATGGTCTGACATGTGCCTGTTGGAAATAGCACATAATCTCTCTAAGTAACAATTACCTGGTCTGTAAAACCAGTACTAAAATTAGTGCTACCCACTTGCACTGCTGTGAGAAATATATAATGTAACTTCGGGCCCATAGTGAGTGCTTCATCATGGAGGTGACCCTTATGGAGTAGACCACTATGAATTGTCAAAGGCCACTCTCAGAGTTTAAATGCTCTCCTCATCCTATTCTAGGTTTCTCCCTCTTTCATTGGTCCTTCCTGCCTACCATCTCTCATTCCATAACTAGAGAAAGGAAGGGAGATTTGAGGTCATGATGGGTAAAATGCCCAGAGATGAGTCTAGGCCTGCCCATATGGCATGGAATACAGAGAAGGCCTTGGGGGAAACTCTCTGAAAGGTAAAATCATTTTCCCTTTGGAAACCACAGAGAAGAAGCAGTGATTTATATCCCAGAAGAGCAATAGAGAAGAGTCTCGCTTCCTGCCCGTGAAAGCTATGAGTGCTTGCAGGGTCTCCACATGCAGTGGGAGCTTCACAGAGCTCCCAGCCCTTTCCCTGGCTGCCTGCTATGCTTCTTTTGAGAGGCACTTCTGCTCTTCTCTTATTCTTTTGGCTTAAAAAAAATTATCTTTTCCCACCATTCTCATTTCTCCTCTCTAATAGTCTCCTTGTTTCTTTTTTTATTTTGTGGCCTGGCTTTGTTGCTGACCCGGGTAGACACTCTCAAGGGTGCTTAGCGGAGCTCTTGTCTCAGGATCAGGTTTTCTCCTTGTCCTCTGGCCAGTAGTAGAGCAAAGGGCAAAATGCCACCTCTCCAAGTAACAATACCTCTTTTTGGAAGCTTTGTTGGTGTCACTTTGGGCCTTTTCTCTCTGATTCGCTGCCTTTGCCTTGGAAGGACTTCCCTCTTTTCCTCGTTTTATTACCTCCTGACTTCTACAAGGAACAGATTAGACTACTTGTTTCTAGTTTCTCACTTCCAATAAATTCAGAATACTTGCCAGAAATATGAAGGCAATACGAGAAAGCAGAAAAGTCAAAGTAGTGCCAGTCTTCATTCCTGGGCCCCCGTCCTGACTTGGTGGCCAGAGTCTTGGGTTCTACATCTGTTCCCCTATGCCACCTCTGAGGTTAACCTCTAGAGCTTTTAGGGCTAGACTGGCTGGTGGAGGCTGTGGTGCTCCCAGAGGAAGTTCTGTCCTCCCTCATGCCCTCGTGGGATCTGGAAGCTGCTTTGGGGGCCTGTGGGAAGGGGCCCAGCAACATTCAAGTGTACACCCTATTTCCATGTCACAGATTTCTTGTGTTACTGTCTGTCTCGATTTGCTCCAATTTTGTTTCAGTTATGCTTCCTGAGTCCTAAATCAAACCTAGCCCTGGCTCATTGCACATCTCCTCTCCATTCCTACTGCCACTACCGTAATTCAAGTGCTTACTATTTTGTAACTGAAGTATTCCGCTGATCCTTATCTTACTTTCCTAGGGCTGCCATTAAATAGCAAAGAATCACAAGCTAAGTGGCTTAAATGAACAGAAATTTATTCTTTGAGAGTTTTGGAGACCAGAAATCTAAAATGAAGTTGTTGACAGGGCCATGCTTCCACTACAGGCCCTGGGGAGATGCTGTTCCATGCCTTTCTTGTAGCTCTGGTGCTGGAAGCAATCCTTGCTGATCCTTGATTTGCAGCAGTAGAAGGTCCTCAATTTGCACATTGTGCTCTCTTCTTTGGGTCTCTGTGTTCTTCTTTGAAAGGTGACAGTCATATCAGATTAGGGTGCACTCTGATGATCTGCATTTTAGCTGGGTTACATCTGGAAGTCCCTACTTCCACCTATAAATTCACAGGAAGAGAAGGTTTAGGCTTCCCCACCCCTTTGAATCCAACCCATGGAAAACGCTGTAATGAGTCAGTCTGCACTGGTGATTTTCTTTACTTGAATTCATCCTTTTAGACATGGGTTTTCTAAAATCCTTACCAGACTATTTACACTTGAATTTTTAAAAACAATCTGCAAAGTCTCCATTACTTTACAATGCAGTTTTAAAATTTGCATTTCAGGCCTCGTTCATTTTACGTGCTTCTTGTGCTACATCCCTGCGTGTCCTGCTGTCCTGGCTCTTGCAGGCCCTGAAGAGTGTGACTTGTTATCTCTTAGATCTTTCAAAGTCTCATGTGTTTTTTCACAGGTTTTATTTTTTTAATCTAAGTTCCCTTCTCTCCTTCAAATGACAGCCCAAGCACCACTGAGTTTTCTGCAATGCTTTGCTCATTTTGCTGGTAGCATGGGATTTCTCACATTGTGTCCTCATCTTACTAATATTTGTTCTGATTTTCCCAGTGCCTGGTGCCTATGATATGTAAATACATGTTTTTAAAACAAGCAATTTTAGAAAGAAATAAACTATTTGGCAATTAATCTCATAATTTCTTCCTTGTGTTCTTCATAAATCCTAGCACTGTGATCGTTCCCTATACTCTGCCTAGCACCTTGGGTAACGACATGGAGGTGCGAACAACAGTATGGACTGGACCATAACCAATATACGACGTGACCCTTCCAGCTCGCATCACATCATACTAAATTCCAAAAGCCTTGGCCCTTTTGTGGCCAAGGGATGTGCTTTTCTCCTGAATCTTGTTTCATCATCCTGATTTGTGTTATTTATTGGCCCTCACTGTGTTTCCTAACATTCTCTTTTCCATGGTTATTCATATTGGATTATTTCCTTGTGGACAAACCTCTGGTTGGGCATGTAGCTTAATTCTTATTTAAGAGCAAAATATCCATCCCCATGTTTTTAGCACTAGTTATTCCTTTTCCAGACTCCAAGTATCTTGTGTCTGTTACCTGCCACTGCTCCAAGAGTAACACCTGAACCCTCCTGCGTGCCTGTACCCATACTCCCTGCTGTCATCTTACATTTTCTTTCCTTCTTAAACTGTAAGCCATGGGGAGACTAGCATTTTCCACCTGTCTTCTTAGCTGTTGTAGCTGTGATGCCTGAGCCAAAGGCCTAGCATAAATCATTTGTCATTAAATAGAAATCAAATGAAGGTAAGATTTTGTTGATCATGATGATGATGGTGATGATGAAATGGTAATGAAACTATTATTTGGTGTTCTGGTAAGATTCCAAGAGTTTCCAAGCCTTAAAAAAATACATATCCACAGGCATTTTGAAACACAAGATCAAATATGTTCTCAGCTCCAGTAGCAATTTTTCTCCTTAATTATTTTCCTAATTAATTCTCTGTGGACTACAATTGCATGTATATTTTTGCTTGATTTTTTTGTTTTGAGTTAGTGTCTCAGTAAGTTTTTTCAAGCAAAACTTGAAAAAAGCTGAAATCCTCCTGCTTCAGCCTCCTAGAGTGCTGGAGTGACAGGCAAATACCACCATGTTCTGCTGGCATGCATTCTTAAGTGACTGAAATCTGCATTAATGATGTCAAATCTTCACTAAGGGGTAGATTCTCACCAAATGGTAAATCTGTATAATAGTAATTCTGAAAACAACTGTATAACAGCAACAACAATAAATAATATCAATCCTTCTCCTATATAGCTATATGTGCTTTGTGAGGTTCTGAATTTAATTTATAACTTATGTGAAGGGATACTCTGAAAAGTTTTTCCATAACCATGTTGTAGTACTGTAGATTAGCTTCTCAGGGGGAAAAAGCTTATATTCACACCAAAAATAATATTCAGCATATAATTTCATCAGGATTTAATATGAGGGTCATTTTTTTCCCAAGGAAAGAGGAGGCTGGAACTGAAAATTTGGCCTTACGTATTCTCTCCTTTCTCTTCTTCCTCTGATGTACATTAGTTCCCATGGAAACTATGGTGGGGTGTTCTGAGAGTGACATCTACAAATGTAGTGTAAGGTCATTTTTATCTAATGCTTTGAAATTTAAACTATGATTTGTGATACAGAGTGAAACCTCCTTAACGTATTCTGAAGGACTATGAAAAGGCAATATTCTGACTGCAGAGATGAAACATGTGACTGCATTATGCCAGGTCTTAGAAAGTTCGGCACTGTTCTCTGCACTGAGAAGCAAAAAGAGCATCATCTCCCCAGTTTGCCTGCAGGACAGTCTTGGCAATACGTCTGGCTCCTCATCGTGTGGGGAAGGAGGCACCTCCTTCCGCCTCGGTCCTTGTTGGAAGTAGCCCGGGAGGCCACTAAGTAAGGAACAAAGATTCCAAGGTTTAAATGCTCAGTATATAACTGCACGTGGGCAGTAATAAAGCTGCGGGGGCTCTCAGGCTTATACCAGTCGCTACCACTATCCCTGGCCCGCCCTTCTTAGGGCACTAATGTAATTTTCTTTATTAATTTGCAAGTGTTTCACCTATACATTCCAGATGCATTTAAAGGGAAATATATATTTCTAAAGAGAGAAACAGAAGCCCTGGGATAAAAGTGATTTGAGGTTTAATGGAACATGATCTGCTCAGGCTTCTAATGTACTCTTCAGAGAAGAAATATCTAGGTGCTGATATTAGGCAATGTGGAATCAAATCTCAAATCATTTCTTTTCTGGCTATATGCACTAGGCAAAGGAAGTCTTTTCTGATCCCAAGTACACTGATCTGAAGGGCATTGTAAAGTGGAAAATGAATGAACATGTCCAAGGGAGATAACCTGGGATGAAGTGCTCAGTACCAGTTACATCCTCAAAACTCTTACTTTGTGCTGTATAAATGAGGTGGTTTTCCCATGAGACTTCATTACCATGCTTTACACTGTATAGAAATTGTGCAAGCATCTATCTCTGATCTGGTTAAGTGTGGGTCACATGGCTGCTTCCGTTCCACAAGCATCCTCTGGAACATGCGGCCTGTGAGGTTACCTTGGCAGCACAAGTGTATGAGGAAACACCTGGGCTCTAAGGCACCTTAGCCCAGAGATGACAGGTGTCATCTGTATGCTGGCTACAAAATCGGGCTTGGACACATCAGAGGGCATGTCAGTGACTGGTGCACAGGGGCTCTTCCACACATTACAAAATACTTATTAAATCTTTCTGTCTAAAATTGATGGTAAAAACAAAATGGATGTTTGTACTAAAAAATAGAATAATTAAGCAAACACATTTCAAACAACACAAAAAAGCAAAATACCATGTTCCCGATGACATTTTTGTGTGATCTGCTGCTCTGGCACTGCTAATTTGTCTACCTGAGGAAAAAGAACAAGACATTCTTTGTGGATGGAGTAAGTCACATTGCTTCATGTCTGCTGCACAGATTTAAACTTTGAGAGGTGTATAAATAAGGAATGTAGCATAGATGACCTTCTGACCACAAAATGTTGAATTCCAGAGACTATATTACTCTGCCACTTTTACTTGTCTATGGGAAATCACTTGATTTATGTCTGATCCCAGGATACAGTAAAAATGTGTAGGTATGCCAAACTAGAGCTATTCTAACCTGTCAAATAAAAATTTTAGTTGCCCTTAAAATCTACAAATAAAAGTAGCATTTGATTAAGGATAATACCATTTATATCCTACTTTTATCAGTACTCAGCCACAAAACATGTCTAAACAATTTATTTTCAATATATTACAGTATATTCCAGCTCTTGGAGCACAAGATCCTCTCACGTTGAAAAGGGAAGTTTCTTATCTGCAAAGGAATTATAGCTGAATGGCAGTTCTAGCCAAAAAAACACTAAACCAGCCTAGAAGGTAGATTAACTAAAGCATTCAGCCAAGAGGAGGCTGAAGTTTCTCAGATTTGGCTTATGTACCTTGACCATTCATTCTTATTTTATGGGCTTCAGAACTTCAGATGGAGTCCAGCTAGGATTATAAACCAAAGTGCCAAAATAACCTACAAGATGATTGGGAAGGGATCCCAGCTATTTCCAGAGGAGTCTAGAGTTTGGGATGACTCCAAAAAGATTCTCAGCTTTTAGATACTTTAGGCATGTCTGCACTGATGTAGAGTGAGACTCAAAAGCAATCTGGAGAACTTTCATATAATTAACACTTCATTTATGATGCACCTATGTCAGGCTTCAGCCGTGGAGTTCTTGTTTTAACTCAAACAGGAAAATAAAGTTTGCCGTACTCACTGCAGAGTAGAGTACAAGTTCTGTTTTACACAGTCGTGTTTAATGCAGGCTTACACCACCTCTGAACTCAGACCACTGTGAATTTCTTCTAATGAAATATTTCCTTGACCATTCACATGCATTTAGTATGCCTTTGTCAATAAATGTTGCATATTTGTATTCTGCTTTGTTTTTCAGATTGGAGTTTTGATGGCCAAATTCATTAAACAAAATCACCTGGGGTCTTATGTCATTGTGCATCTTTCTGAAACATGTAAAACCGTACTTTGAAAAAGCTGCTGTATGGTGTACGTTTAACAAAATTTCCCTGCAGAAGACCCAACATCAGGGATGCAGGGATTATGCTTCACTCACTCCTGGTGTTTAGTGTAGTACCTGTCAAACTGCAGATGCTTAGCGCCTGGGAGTGAGAAAATAAATGAATGAATGAGAAGGGGTTTTCCCTGAACGCACTCACAGTTTATTCCAGACAGACTTTGTTCAATGCTCTCTCATGAATCAGAACAAGATCGAAGTCAAACTTTGGACCACGTAAGATGACACAGGGAAGTCATCACTGAAGCAGTGTCAGACAGCAGGGAAGCGGGGGAAAACTAGATAGCCATAAGGGTCATTGTGCAGTTTGTATCCGAAGGTGATTTTAGCTGATGCCTGCGTTGGAGTCCTGCGGTGTCAGCAATGCATAGGTTTATAAGTTTCTAATAACTTTCAATTACCTGTGTTTGTGATCATGTAGCAAAAGATAGCAGGGACCTTAAAAGTCATTTACATTAGTTCGACATACCGTACTTCAGATTTGCATTTTTACTTATGACTCTCATAGGTCAAAACTAACACCAATTATTCTCACTCAACACACTTTCACTACAGCTAATTTGAAATGTAAAACACTATGTGAAAATTTTAAAGGTCCAAATAACTACATAACACCGTGTGCATAGGTGTACACACATATGTAAATTTATACCAGCACATACACTTTCAAATAATAGCATACGATTTCATATATATGCATATGTAATATACAGAGAGAGTCTACCAAAATTTTATACACACTTCAAGAAAGGAAAAGTAGCATGAATTGTCCAGCAGATTCTTGCTATCCTCATTTGGGAGATCCTGGAAGATGTTAAGTATCACAGAAAACCTACTACATTGCCAGCCCTTAGAGAAGAAATTGAAAATACATGTGCAGAAATCTCAATGACCAAAGTAACCAAAGTAGCATTTCCTTGCACTAATAAATGTCTGGAAGCTCATGGCCACCACTTTGAGCATAACTGCAGAGGTCAAAGGTAACTTACATTAATCTTGTGCTGTCTCAGTAAGTTTAGTATTAAAATATGTATACAAGGCTGTCTTTTCCTGAAGTGTGCACATGTGTTTTGGTGGATTCTGCCAACCATGTTTCCATGAACGAAATACAACATTTACGATGGTGATCCCATAAGCTACAATAGAGATGAAAATTTTCCATAAGTTAGTGATACTGTAGCTGCTGTAACATCAATATATTACTCAAGCAATTATGGTGGTGGTGGTTTAAACAAAACTACTCTGCTGACAATCACATAAAGAATACACTACTAACTCCACACAAGGTAGGTAAACATTAGGTATAGCAAATAATAATAAAAAATTTTAAAATAACACATACAACTGGGGAAATTACATAATATTTGATAATGGTATAAATGTTACTGTTTGTACATTTACTGTACCATTTTGATATCGTTCAAAAATAATTCCTGGTTTGTAGATGCTTTAGGCAGGTCTAAATTGATATAAGTAATTATTTTAGAATGAACTCCTTCTGCTCTGTCTTACTTACTTTTTTATTGATGGGAAAAAGTACCTGACACCTCTACAAGTTAAAGGAAGAGATATTTAATTTGGCTCAGATTATAGAGGGCTCTGTTCATAGCTGGGTGGTTCTAAGACAGGGCAGTATGCTATGTCCCATCTTCTTCCCACCAGGATTGACCTCTCAACATCACACCCAGCTACAAAGCCATCAATAGACTAATCCACTGATGTGTCACACACCCATGAACCAATTATCTCTCCAAAGCCCCACCTATAAGCTCATGAGACTGTGAGGGGACATCTAGGTATAAACCATACTATGCCTAAAAATGTTTACCATAACAGTATGTGCAGTGCGGTGGCAGCAGCTTGATATACCCTGTGTTTACTTTGTCTTTTTACTATCAAGGGCCATGTTGACAGATTGACCTTTGCCATCTGGTCTCATTCAGATTTGTCTAATTATGTATGTGCTATGACATTTCGCCAATGATGAAATCACCTAACAATGCATTTGTCAGACTGTATCTCCATTGTTAAACAATATAGGACTATATACACACTCGATATGTACATATTCTTAAAATAGCAACATTTATGCAATTCCATATTATGTATAAAATATTGCATTATATGGACATGGAAAATGAGTTAACACATACATATGAAATATATGCATGGGGATATATATGTATATAATGTATGTGTATATAATGTATATAATGAGGTTTTCACCAATAATGTAGAACATATATACTGGTGATCCCAAGTATTATAATGGTGCTGAAAAATTCCTGCTACCTAGTGAAATTGTAGCTATTGTGAGATCATAGCCCAAGGTGTTAATCCAGTGTTTGTGGTGTACTGGTCTACCATAGAGCCTATTGTGCTGACAATCACTCATATAGATACATATTATATATATATGAATCTATGGATAGGTAGATAGATCTTCAATACTCGTCAGCTTTTGAACTTATTAAACCCAGTACTTGTCACATTGTGAGGATAAAAACTCTGAGCACTCAGCAATTATCCCAGTCTCCTATAGCTCATGAGCACATATTTGCCCTAACTGTCTTGTATTTTGTGCATTTTAAGTGCTAAGTGTCCCCAAACGTGAAGAGCAATACCACTAAGCCTAAAAGGCTTTCTCTAGCCCCTGAAAAGGCTAATATTGACCTAATAAAAAGTGAAAGTTCTGTGGAGCATTCACAAATTATTTCTAATGACAGTATTTCTTAGGGGAAAAATTCATTACCTGTTCATCAGTGTGAGTGCCTGTCCCAAATTCAGGAATGGATTAAAAAGGAACCCCAAGGTATGGATGTACGTGGAATTGTGTGGGTGCTATCATTACATATGCATGTATATTTTGTTTTACGACGAAACTCCTCCCTTCATCTCTAAATATTATTGAATGATTCACTGTATGTAGCCACTCTGCTGGGCCCATACAATTCAAATAGAGACTCAGTCCTTCAGGAAGTCCCTGCAGTACCGAGGAAGAGGGACTCCTAAACCTATACGTGCAGCTGAACAGTGATGTAGACAAACACTTCCAAGTAGGGCTTAAGAAAAAATGGTTCCAAATATTCACCAATGCCTTCCATTTACCCCATAGAAGTCTTGCCTCTTCTTGCTAATCCTATCCATTTCCCACCTAATGACTTTGCAGATAATTTTTTACTTTAATAAAATCTCAAAACTTCTGCAAGTGAGCGGAGAAGTTTTGATTTATGCCTCTAAGGGCTATAAAACATTCTGCTTTCCCCAACATCACCTGAAAATTTGTTACTTGAACTTTGGAGAGGATTCAACCCTTTTGAATTTCTTTCCTTTTATTATATTGCAGTTTGTGAAAATGAGATGATCCATTCATGATACTTGGTTATTCTTAGGTAACCATGCAAATATTTACACATATAAATTTACATGTATGTATTTATGCACAGTGAGCAGAGAGTATGTATAACTGCACACACCTTGGAACTAAACATGCACCATGCATATGCATGTTCAGGCTGGTGAAAAATAGCATGGCTGTCTGGATCATGATCTATGAGTTAGCTGTTCAGGGATGGTGGGAAAGGCTGATGTGTCTTAAACATTCTGTCTCAGAGCTTTCAACTGTAAAACGGGACTAACAATAATTTTTCTTCCTGTTATATAGGAGTGCTATGAATTTCAAATAGAATAATAGGAGAAAATGGTTTATGAGGTAAAATATTCTGTACAAATGCTCGTGTGGCCAAGGTATGAGGGCCATCTGACTGCACATTAGACCCTAGCAGGTTTCTGAACCAGAAGGTGGTGTCTCCAGGTTATATTTTATGATCCAAGATCTCTTCCAAACTTCTTTCTACCTCCGTCCTTTCTGCTTTCTAATTCTGTCCTTTCCTGACCTCATTTTATCTGCTCTAGCTTCTACCTCTGCTGGTGTCTTTGAATCCGATACTTTCTCTGATAACAGTGTTTGTTCCCTGCAAGCATCCTTCTGCTGGGCTAAGTCACCCTTCTACCAACTTTCTTGGTTGGATGCAGAATTCTTCTGTTCAAAAGCCCTCCCTCCCTTTGAGGCTCAAGCTCCTGCAAGAACCTGATGTGTTCACTGTGCTGTCCTGAGCATATCGCTATAAGGCTATAGATACTAGAAATGGTTCTATTCAACTCTATTTAATGATGGCAAAACGATGAGGATTTACTTTGTGAAAATGGCTTAGACCTCTGAGGATGGTGGAAGTTTTCTAGGCTTATATACTTAAAACAAACACACAAACAAAAAGACTAAAAGAAGATGAGGCATAGAGGCAGTCACCTGTAATCTCAGCACTCTGAGAGGCTGAGGGAAGAGGATCACAAATTTGAGCTCAACATGAGTAACTGGCAACTTAGCAATTTAATAAGACTGTTGCAAAACTTTTTTAAAAATTGCCAAAAAGGTTGCAATGTAGCTCAATGTGAGTACAGATGCAATCCCTAATACTGCAAAAGGAAAGAGACATAGAGAGAGACAGAGAGAGAGAGAGGAAATGAAAAAAAATTGTTGCATTTCAGATTTAAATAGAGTAAGAAATTAGTTGAGCCACTAAATAATGGAATTTTGCTTCCATTATTTCATTGGAGTCAAAGGAAAATAGCTGGGTCTTACTAGAATTAATTGGACTATAAAACATGGTCCTTTGGTGAGAAGATCGGAGAGGATGCCTTACGGTGTTATGTTTAAGGAAATAGGCTTTTATTTTTTTAAAAACTCTCAGCTTAAGTTTTGGTTATAGCATTTAATAGCTCTATGTTCGAGAGCAAGTTCATTCTTGGATAGCTCTGCTTTTTGCTAAGAAGCAGAATGCTGCAAGAGGAAGTCATTTTACAGAAGAGCAAGAAAAAAATCTATAAAATCATTACTCTTCTTAGGACCATTGGATACATGGGGCTTCTAGTCGCACTAACTGATTTTCAATCCCTGAAAATCTCCAAAGAGAGATGAGACAAATCACCTGTTTTGCCTTTGGAAGGTTATGGAAGGAAGAGGTGACTGACAATAAGAGGAGGTGAGGGAAAAGGGCCAATGTTGAAGCACATTTTAAATGCTAACTTTGAGTTAGTGTAACAGAATCAAATCCCAGGAGTCCAGAAACCACAGAAATCAGTATTGTCCCAGACATTTCCCCCCAGGCCCCAGGACTTATTTGTGCTCAAAAGAAGCATTCAGAGAAGGTAGGAGAACTAAGTGAAGCCCTTCAGAAGTGCACCCTCACGTTTATCTCTAATGAATAAAAGGCACAAGGTGCCCACGGAAGGGTAGCTTACCCCCTCTAAGAGCCCCAGAAAAGAGCCGCTGCCCTTGGGAGGAGGTAAGTGTAAAGCAGTTTGCTTTGGAGTGAAAGGTACAGAAAATCTATTAGTCTCTAGTTTCAGGCCAGGAGAAGAAGACAGTGGGAAGTGAAACCCATCTGCTCTCCCGTTTGTGCTGAGTAAGGGACAGTGGAAGTGCACCATGAAAGAAGTGCCGTGCCGGGCAAAGCCCTGCCAGTAGGAATAGGCGCGGGTAAACGAAGCATGAATGGATAAAGAGGTCATGCCTTCCAGGGGAAGGGAAGAAAACCTGGAATCTGGGGCCTGGGATTTTGAAAGTACAGTATTAAGAGGTTAAGTTACATAACATTCTCATCCCTTCTCCTTACCTTCCTACAGAAGTAACAATTTGACAGCCAGGAGAGGGGGCAGGGACATCCAGAAAGCTCCGCTCCCCGTGCTGGACCAGTAGAGACTGCCGAGCATGAGGTGGGTGGACAGCATGACAAACTACCCGCCCTACCTACTGTGAACCAGTTAGAGGGGGGACACTAGGATGGAAAGAGACACCTTCCACGGTTCGTGAATACAAGGACTTTTAAAAGCTGAAGGTAGAGTAGTCACACTGAAATCCAAATTAAGCACAAAGTGTCAGTAGTGACCAGCTAGAGGAATTTGAAGTCATTGCTGGAACACAAATCAAGCACAACCACCAAACAGAATGAGTTTCCAGTCTACACACATGAGTGGCACGAGAGAAGTGGACTCATTTTTCAGAATAGATAATGTTTGATCCAGTTTTATCATTCGAGACATAATGCTCAGCAATCTACCAAAATTTATGAGAGAGTGAAAGAGAAATAACAAGTGCTGGTGTATAAAACAGCCAGCATAACATAATCAGATTTAAGGTGATCCAGATGAGAAGTTTAAGTTAACTGTGTTTACTGTATTGAAGGATTTAATGGAATAGCTATGCAACACATATAAACAAATGGCAAATTGTGAGCACTAAACACAAAGAGAAGAAATTTTTAAAAATGACGACGTCATTGATGAGGGATTTCTCCAGTGAGGATCTAAACAGACTGGACACAGCGGAGAACAGATTGGGTTAACTGGAAGAAAGATCATAGAAACAGCAAGGGAAGGAAACGACAGAGTAACCATCTGCTGTGGAACAATGTCAAACAGTCCAAAACACATACAACCAAAGTCCTAGAAAAGGAGTGCAAGAAACTTTACAGAGAAAATGTACTTAGAATTAATCAGAATTTTCCAAAAGAATGACAGTCAACACTCCTTAATCCCAGAAGTTGAATCCAAGCAGTATAAAGACAGGGATGAATGGATAGCCAGCTAGCTAGATAGGCAAGAAGATATACTCATATACAGATAAATAAAACATATGTAGTCACATCATATTTAAATTACTCTCAACTTCAATACATAGAAAATTTTATGTCAGTCAGAAGAAAAAATAAAACACATTACATGTTACATAGGAAAACCAAGAATAGCAGCCAATGTTTCATCATAAATTATGTAAATGGAAGTGCAACGAATTTACAATTTTAAAGTACTTAAGGACCAAAACCAGGTAATACAGGATGAAATTCAATTAAAGTATCTTTAGAAAAATAAAATTGTAAAACTAAAGACTTTTGCTTGTAGATTTGTACTACAAGCAAAGTCCAAGCAAATTGTCAGGCATTTTATAATATTGGATGGAACTTTCAACCTATGTAAGACCCGAAGAGTTTTACAATAGAGAAACAATGAAGTACATAAAGAAGATTTGTGTTAGTTTTAAACTGTTAAAGAAAACAGTATTTTCAGACCTAACCAACACAACTTCGAAAACAGAAGTATTGTATTCTTAAAAATGGATTGGAGAGGGCATCAGAAAATGAAAAATATTACCTGTTCCTGGATAGGCAAGACTCATATTGTCATAATGGTCATATTGCCAAATTTATAAATAGATTTAATTCAGTTTAAATCAAAGTACCAACAGAATTCTTCACAGAACTAAAAAATATCCTAAATTATATGGAACATGGGCTGGGGGTATAGCTCAGTGGCATAAGCACTTGCCTGGCAAGTGTAAGGTCCTGAGTTCGATCCCCGGTACCGGAAAAAAAAAAAAATTATTCGGAACAAGACGAGACCCAGAGGAGAAAAAGCTGGTAGTAAAAGTTGCTGGGGAACAAGAGCTAAGCAGGATTTAAAACACTTTTTATATGTTCTAGACAGAAGTCCTTTGTTTGAGGGGCAGTTGGCTAAAATTTTTTCCCAATTCTTGGGTTTTCTTTTTACTCTGCTGGTGATTTCTTTTGATGGGCAAAAATTTTTCATTAAGATGTGACCCTAGTTGTTGATTCTTTAAAGTATGCCCTGTGCAGTTTGGATTGTGTTCGTTAACTCTCTGCTTAGCCCTATGTCTTAAAGATGTCTACCTACATTCTCTCCCAGCAGATTAAGTGTTTCTGTTTTAATATTGAGATCTTTAATCCATTTTGACTTTAGTTTAGTACATGGTGATAGACAAGGGTAAATATTATATTGTCCCCCTAGTGTAAGAACCTGAAAGAGTAAATAAAACTCAAAAGATACAATAGAAATTGTGAAAAGGAAATAAATTCCTCAAAGGCAAGGAACAACTGGGATGAGGGAAAAGAGAAAAAGAAAGAAGGTAGGGAAAATGTATGTGTATGTACAAGGGTAGCTGAGACAATTGTGCTGCTGATATGTATTTGTGTATTGACAGGAACAGTTAATGATTAAATTTTTTGACCAATTTTACATGCCTATATCTAGTAATCTGAACAGTTAATCTGAAGGCAACAACATGCAATATAACAACCATTGGTGATTTCCTACCATCTTGTTTAGTGAAGCTCTGTATCATTTCTAATATTCTATAAAATTACTTTTTATTCTCTTTAATTGTTTGACCAATCTTGCACTCTTATATCTGGCAATCTGATCAACTTCATTGAAGGCAACAATATGTATTATAACAACCATTGTTAAATTCTTATCATCTTGTTTTGAAATTCTGTATTGTTTTTGTGTTGTTTTGTCTTTGTTCTTGTTATATTGTGGTTTTTTTTTTTTTTTTGTTCTTTTACTCTTTAAAATAAAAAAAAAGAGCTAAGCAGGAGGCATTACAATTGCTGATTTAGAGTTATATTACAAAGCAGCGATGACAAAAACAGCACTGTACTGGCGTGAAAACCAAAATGTTGATCAGTGGAACAGAATAGAGGATGCAAAAATAACTCCAGCTGCATTCAGCCATTTTATGTTTGACAAAGGGTTCAAAAATCTGTGGTGGAGAAAAGATAGCCTGCTTAACAAATGATGCTAGGAAGCTGGTTATTCTCAAGCGGAATGACTCTAGGCTCATTTTTCACCCTGCACTAAAATCAAATCAAAATGAACAAAGACCTAGATATACCACAGAACCAATTTGTTGGAGGATGAAATAGGTAAAACTTTTAAAGATATAGACACAGACAAGGAGTTTCCAAAAAGAATTCTAATTGCACAAGAAATAAATCCAAGAATCAATAAGTGGGATTATAACGAATTACAAACTGCCACACAGTAAACAAAACAACCCACAGGGTGGAAAGACCACCTACAGAATGGGAAAAGTTTTCTCAGCTACTCCTCAGACAGAGGACTAACATCTAGACTATAGAAGGAGTGCCAAACAATTACACCTCACAAAGGAAAGATCGAAAGAAAAATGGTCCATTGAAATGAGTAGATAAATTTCAGAATAGCAAGTACAAATGACCAATAAATACATTGAAAAATATTTAGCATCATGGGCCATTAAAGACATGCAAATAAAAACAACAGTGAGATTGCTTCTCCCTTCAAAAAGAATGACTATCATCCAAAGATAAGAAAAAAGTAAATGCTGGCAAGATTGTGGGAGAGAAAAGAACCCTTCTACCTTGTTGATGGGAATGCTAACTAGTGAGACTTTTATGGAAATCAGTATAGAGATCACACACACACACACACACACACACACACACACACACACACACACACAGAAAGAGAACTTTCATTTGACCCAGATGTACTCTTCCTGGGTATGTTCCCCAAAGATTTAAGATATTACATTACAATGTTGCATATTTACCCATTTTTATACATCACAACTCATAATATTCTAACCTTGAAAATGGCCTGTATGTCCATCAACAGATAAATGGGTAAAGAAAGTGTGTTATATGTATTTATCAGTAGTACTTATCTATAAAGAAGACTAAGTTTGAGTCACTTGTAGGAAAGTGGATGCCCCTTGAGATCATAATGTTAAGTGGAATAAATCAGACACAGAAAATTAAATACCTCATGGTTTCCCTTATGTGAGACATTCAAAGTAGAAATGAAGTGCAAAGATTAAAAGAGACAAGAAGATAGACCTTTTGCAGGTAGGAAAGAAATCTAAGAATGAAAGGAGAGGAAGAAAGCGAGGGGAAGAGAATGTAAAAAGGATGAAAGATGCAATAAAAAGTCCCTACCATGAAGTTATGATGAAACAATGTACTGATTGCAAAAATGTACTGATAAACATATATGTAACAGTGACAGAGTAATTTGCGCTTCATAACATAGCTAAATGTAAAATACATTACAATAATTTCATAAAGGATGGAGTGGATGCAGAAGTACAGGCTTTTAGAGTTTGCAAATGTTATATAAATGGGTAAAATTTCATTTGAGGATATGCAGGAGAAATAAAAGATATATTTAAACTATACAGTAACCACATAAATTGAAAAAAGATGAACAATAAACTAATAGTGGAGATATGATGGAATCAGAAAAAATTCTTAGTCCACTTGAAGAAAAGAGAACAGCAAAAAGTAACAAAGAATAGATCAGAGAAAAAATAGCAGTGTAGTAACAAATGTAAGTACCCAAATAAATCACAAAGGATCATTACTGTTTACAAAGCAAAATTTAAAAATAAACAACACAATTGGGGTAAAACTAAAAGAGTGAGATACACAGTGCAAGTACTGATAAAGCACAATTCCAGCAGTAAAGAAACAATTACAATAACATAAAAGATGCATTTGTAAAGAAGAAATTACAATTGCACATTTATATGGACTTGGCAAGAATGATTCAAAATATGTAAAAAAAAAAAAATCCTGATAGAACATCAATGATAAATCAAGGCATTCACAATATTGATAGATATTCTGACATTTCTATCTAACTGACAAAAAGATCTAGTAGACACAATTTTAGGAAGGGTAGATCTGGGTATTACTTACTTCCTATTTAAACTACTTGATAACACTGATTTAATTGGCATTTGTGAAACACTCCATCAAACCATAGCTGAAAACATCCCTCTTAAATATACATAGAACACTTAGTAACCCAAGCCAGATTCTGGTTAAAAAATATTATAAATCATGCATATATAAAAATGCTTGACTTTCAACGTTTAGGAAATCTGGAATAGAAAGTAATCCAATCTGGTCCAGATATCTAGAAGATGCAGAAAGCCTATACTGAATTTAATTGTAGAAGAGTAATACTTTCCCTCTAAGATTAGACACAAAGCAAGAATTCCACCCTCACTACCTTTTTCAACGTCGCATTGGAGCCTCAAAGCAGAATAATATAGCAAGAGAAAGAAACAAATAGCATACAGATTGGAAAGCAGGTGGTAAGAGTCTCTCTATTCACAGCTTAAGTATCTGTAAAGAAAATTTCTTTTCATGTACAAAAACACTAAAGTTAATAAATAAACTTAGCAAGTGTACAAGATAGGCCAATTTTCAAAAAATCTTTTTTGTATTAGAGGTAAAAAATTCAAAATTTAAATTTATAAAAACAATGCCATTGAAATCACGTAAAAATCATATGCCACATAGGGATGCATCAGACAATATGTCTGTAAGATTTGTGTGCCAAAGTGACAAAGTGTAGCTGAGGGAAGAGACTGAAGTGTAATGTTCATGATTCAGAAGTCTCAATATTTTAAAGAAATCAATTATTCCCAGAGTTACCTACAGATTTAACACCATCACCATCAAAATCTCAAGTTTTCTAGTAGAGCTTATCCAGGTGAGAGGACATATGGACAAGGGAATGGCTAAGAGGAGCCAAACCGTTTTCAAGGAGTGTAAAGGTAGCACACTTACATAATCCTATTTCACACTGTGCAGTCAAAAGGATAAATAATGGTATTTGACTCATGAAATTAAATGCAATAAAGTACTTATCCAAAAGAATTCATTGAATGGGGTGATAGTGAGAAGTACTCAGTAAACGGTAGCTGTTGTCCTCAGCATTTTTTATTGTCAGTGAATCATCAAGAAAACATCTTTCCTACCAGATCCTTCTCACATTCCATTTCCTTCAGCCACCACCATCAGATGTTTAGGAATTTTGAAAAGTCATTCATCATGAGGCATGAAGGGCTTTCTTTTTTCTGTGTTCCCTCCATAGGCACAAAGTGGCCCAGCCACCAGCCCCTAAGGTGGGTCTTTCTTTTTGCCTGTTGAATGATCTTTCACTTCCACTGGCCTCTTGCCAGGGCTCTGGAGGAGACAATCCTAGCAAAATGTTCACCGCTCATAGACTGTTGCCAAATTGACAAAAGTAAAACATTTTAACTGTAATTATGTGAAGCACATTTTCTCTTTCCCGTCTGTCCTCTCCACGGACACACTTTCCTTCTGTATGTGGCTTCCTTTCAGGTAGGATTAGGGGTCCCTTTCCTCGCCTCTCCTCTGTCCTCTCTTTCCTTCCCTCCCTCATTCTTTCATTATTTTTTCATTTTATGTTTTTATTAGGACCTGTGTACCTTGCATAATGATTCCATTCCTTGCAGGGAGCTGTACGTGTACTACACAATGCATCACAATTCTTTTCCCACTCTCTTAGCCTGCTCTTTCCTCTCTTTTGGTTTTATTTCTTCCTCCCTTCCTCTTTTCTCCGTCTCTCCTCATTTCTTCCCCCTCCCTCCCTTCTTTCTTTGCTTAATTTTTTGCATTTTATGAATATGAAGTTGAGCTGGAGACACATTTTGGAATTTTGGAAGAGCTTTCAAACAGAATACAGTCAATGATGTCTGCGTGGAAATGCTCCTCAGGCGTGTTCTCACTGCCCACTGTGCTGACTTAGTCTTAGGTCATGGAAGTACTCGAGTACACATCGTGTTATGAATGTGAACTACAGGGATTGACAGTCAAGTAGATGGACAGTGGAAGAGAAAGTGTGAGACCTTTGCAGCAGAAGGGAGCCTCTAGAAAACTGAATCACCAGAAATATACAAATATAAGGGACAGGGGTGGAAATAAATTCATGTACTTTCCAATCAAAGAGAAGAACCTCTTATGAGAGACACGCTGAAGTCTATGCAACTATAATCCCAGAAAATACATTGTAATGTCAATTGTGCAAACTAGAATTTATCAAAATTGTTGTGTTTATGGGCAAAAATCTGGAGAAAGCATTACAAACAGCAGGTGTGCCCTTGGGTGAAATATATCCCACTGTATTTGACATGTTGCATGTATCTGACTTATCCTGAGGAGGCTTGGCAGTGCCTGAAAGACCCGTGTGCAAAATTGCTGCATACGTGGATAAACAGCCCAAAGATACAAGTGCCCCAGTGACAAAGCATCTGCACACATTCATCAACAAGTCCATGTAGGTGGTACATGAGAGTAACACGATTACACAGCTTAATGCAATTCAGAGCGCAATTTAAAGTGCAATTTAATTTCTCCTGTCTGTGCCAGCATTTCAATTAATTTTATCTATTTTTTGAATTATTGATTATATTCTTAAGAAATATGAAGACTAAAGGTAGTACACTGTTTCACATAGCTCTAGATGCTTAAGTGTTTTATGAGAAGCATCTATTAATTATTGTAATGCTATGGATTGGTGAAATAATTAGTCATTAACAAATAGCGAGCATTATTCTTGATAGCACCATCTAGCTGCTTACCAAATGCTCCTTTGTGGAGTTTCCTATAAGAGATGGCACGCAGTGGCTCCAGGCCTTTTAGCAGCACATAGTTGCTTGCGCAGAATTCTTCCTCCATTCTCGTCCCCTCACTGGTCTAAGACTTGCTCTACTCCAAGTTTAGGCTACAAATGGCCCCTCATTTCTCATCATTGCAGGCTGGGTCAGCCTTCTTGCTCTTGTCACCTTCTGAAGAGAATTTCCAAATGCTTAGACAACTGCAAAAGTGTTTCTTCTTGTTTATTTTGAATGCAGGAGAAATTCCAAGTGCCACTGATACTGAGAGAAAGAAAAACAGCACAGAATATCTCTCCTTGTTACCATTTGCTAGTGGGACACTGGGTCAGGAAATAAGCACTACTCATGGGGTTTCTTTCCCACACAGATTATTACTACCTAAAATTATTTTATCTGTCTATGTATCTATGTCTCTGTGCACCTATGTGCCTGTGTATGTATGTATCTACATGTCTATCTATATCTATCTATTTATATCACTATCATCTATTTTCTATTTTCTAGAACGCCACCAGAATTTAATTCCTTGGAAGCATGCATTCTCTTCTTTCTTCTTTTCCCTGCACCCATGCCTGGCATCACCTTCAATGCCTGATACAATGGTAGATGCTGAACGTGTGTCTGTTTAATTGTGGAATTTATATTCTCTGAGAGGGGTGGGAGCCAGTGGCAGTGAGAAATGTGTGATAGGGCACCAGGCATATGTTATCTAGGCTCCAGACAGTATCTATGCTCCCACAGGAAGCTCATATGCATTAGGGGACTGGATTTGGGCCACACATGGATGGTTCTACCAAGTACATCACAGGCAGAGAATTCACGTGAACAATGAACAGACTGAAGTCAAGCCATCGGGACTTTTGGCCTAAGAATGGTCTGGTTACTAACAGTGTTTACATGGAATGCTGGGAAGAGAGAGCACAGGGTGCTCTGTGTCTCTTTGAAGTCTCTGTCACTTATTGCACAGACATCCGGCCTGTCTGGAAACACCAACAGCTGAGCAGAAGGCACCACTTTTTAAGACATGTGGGTGACACGCTGTATAGTTCTGAGAAAAGCCTAATTCAACCCAGAGAGCTCAGGAATGAACCCTTCAGAAATATTTAATTCCGTGGTTATGAACATTTGCTGGAGTTGAATAATAACTAAAGGGGTTTCCCCTTGCATAAGAAAGGGACACACCTTTATGTTCTTAAGTGACATTTCGTTGCCAACTAGGAATTGTGACCCAGCATGTTATATTTTGCCTATATGTGTTACAACAGCAGAAACCAGCAGAGTTTCTGAAACAATTTAAAAGGTTAAAAGTTTGACTTAAAAAAATCAAGCTGGTAGATTGTGCTATTGTTAGCAATAAACATTTTTTTTCCCTCAAATTTTGGACCAAAGTGCTGTTGGAAAAGTGTCCCTTTGTTCTTAATATGAAAGATTATTACAGTAATATGGTATATTATATTGCTGCAGTGAGGCTTTTTTTTTAAGATGACAAAACCACCTACTATATTCTGTATGAAGATTTCCCTCTGGCTTGTGTTGACAGTAATCTCAAGGTAATCCTTTGAAATAAAAACCTATAAAAATGTTGTGACAGGACAAAGAGATAACATGTGTGGCTGAAGAAATAAACCAAAAGTGTTTATTTTTCTAACATAGGAGTGCTTCTTCCTTCCCCATTGTAGCATAGTGACACAGTTCAGTGAACTATATAATTCTCTCTGGGGTTAATTAGAAACTTCATAAGCCAAGTACAAGAGGCCAGAATGTATGTCGGATGAACACAGAAAAGGCATTTTATGAAAACAGGAGTTACCCCTGAATCACCTTAAGTGGGATCTAATGACATTGTAACTGGATTACCCCACTGGCTTCAGAAAAGTGGATCTTCTGTTTCTACAGAAGGTTGATGAGAAATGTGGCATTCTCAGGTCTATAGCAGAAGCATTCTTCTTTTGCTCCCCAAATTTCAGAGGCATAAAACACGTGGATCTGGATTCTCTGAGTAGCTGACATGTGGACAGTGCAGTGATTTCCTCAGTGATACACTGCTGGGTTGAAAGAGTTAATGCCAGCTTTTCTCATGTCATAGACAGACTCCGGTTCAATAAAAAGAGATAATTGTCTACCCTATAGGAGGGAATTGAATCTGCTCCTTTTAGTAATAACATCCAGTGGTTCCTCCTTTGGGGAGGGGATGAAAGATGGGAGACTCTTCAAATGTCAGTTGATTTCACATCTTTGGTGATAGAGTTCATTTGTTCAATGTTCACTTAGGTAATTAAAAAGATTCCTTCTAAATATCTTCCTTTTCCCATTCCCTTTTCTTTCCAGTTGCATCTTAAATTTCCCTTTCTTTCCCTTTCTTTGCTCAGTTTCTTTGGCTTCTGACCTTGTTTTTGTTTATTTTAAGAGAAAACAATAAAGCAAAATTTCAAAACAGCGGGAGGGAGATAGTCATTAATATGTTGTATATTGTTAACTTTAAATTAATTACACAGTACAAGAGTTCAGCATTTAATTTTCCAAACACTATAAGCACAAACCTTTCTTTTCAATGAACTAAGAGAAATTAGTAATAAACTACCTTAACTACTATATATATATATACATATATATATATATATATATATATATGTTTCTTTTTGCTTTTCCCTTTCTTCTTTTCTCCATTCCCCTGTCCCAGTTTCTCTTTCCTTTTGAAGTTTCTTCCCATTTCACAATATCGAGTGTACATTTTGGATCTTATTTATTCTTTGAGCTTCTCACACTAGGAAGACAATATGATGTTTACACATATGAATCTGGTTTATTTCACTTATGAGTATGGTCTCGAGTTGCATCCATTTACCTATGAAAGTCTCCAGTTTATCCTTCTTTATGGCTGAATAATACTCCACTGTGTAAAAATGCCACTTTTTTTTATCCATTCCTTGGTTGATGGGCATTTGGGTTGTTTCTGAGATCTAGCTATTACAAACTGTGCTGCTATAGGAGTGCATATATATCACTGTGGTATAATGTTTTCAACTCTTAATCTCCACATTGATTTCCATAGAGGTTGCACCATTCTACATTCCCACCAACAGTGGAGAAGGGTTCATTTCCCCCACAGCCCCTCCAACATTTATTATTAGTTGATTTCTTGATAATAGCCATTCTTTATGTGGTGAGATGGAATCACAGTTTTGTTTTAATTTGCATCCCTTGAATGACCAGTGATGTTTAACATTTTTTCATATATTTAATTGCAGTTTGTATTTCTTCATCTCAGCTGTCCATTTTTAGATTGGGTTGTTAAATTTGGGAGGTCTAATTTTTCTGAGTTCTTTATAAGTTCTCGATAGTAATCTTTTTATCTGAGGATCATCTGGCAAATATTTTTTCCCACACTATGGATTGTATCTTCATTATGTTCATGGTTTATTTTGTTGTGCAAAAGCTTTGAGATACCAGTTGCTGATCTTTTGTGATATTTCTTATGTGATTGGATTTTATTCATAGTCTTTGCCTATGCCAATGTCTTCAAGAGTTTTGCCTATTCTCTCTTCCAGCAGACTTAGTGTTTCTGTTTTAATAATTAGATATTTGATCCATTTCAAATTCAGTTTTGTGCATGGTGAAAGGTACAGTTCTAGTTTTAGTCTTTGTCATGTGCAGAGCCAGTTTTTCCAGCACCATTTATTGAAGAGGCTATGTTTGTTACAGTGAATGTGTTTAGCCCTTTTGTCAAAGATAAGGTGGCTGAGCATGTCTGGAGTTGTTTTCACATCTTCTAATTGTTCCATTGATCTTTGGGTGTGTTTGTCTTGCCAGCACCATGCTGTTTTTATCATAATAGCTTTATAGTATAATTTGAAGTCAGGGATTGTGATATCTCCTGCCTTCATTTGCTCAGAATTGCTTTTGATATTCTAGGTCTCTTCTGGTTCCAAATGAATTTTTAGATTGTTTCTCTAATTCTGTGAGGCATGCTATTGGAATTTTGAGTGGAATAGCATTAAATCTGCGTAACAGTTTTGAAAGTATGGCCATTTTCACTATATTCATTGTTCCTACTCAAGAAAAAGATACCTTTCCATTTTCTGAATCCTCTTCGATCTTTTTCACAGTAGTTTTCAACATAGAGGTCTTATACATCCTTTGTTAGACTGATTCTTAAGTATTTCATTTTTTTGTATACTGTTGTGAAAGATGTTGTTTCCCTAATTTCTCTCTCAGTGAGTTTGTTATTTATGTACAGGAAGACTATTGATTTTTGAGTGTTGACTTTGTATCCACCTACACTACTGAATTTTTTTTTAAGTCCAGCAGCTTCTTAGTGGAGTTTTTGGGTCTTTTATGTAGAGTATCATGTCATTTGCAAATAATAATTTAGCTTCTTCCTTTCTTAACTTTCTTTCTTTTATTTGTTACTCTTTTTTAATTGCTTTGGTTGAAGTTTTCAGGACTATGTTGAATAAGAGTGGAGACAGTGGACATCCTTTTCTTGCTCCTGAGTTTAAAAAGTTTCAGATTTTGTTCATTTAGTATAATCTTGGCCATTGTTTCATCACAGATAGCTTTTATCAGATTGAGATAAAGACCATCTATTCCAATTTCTTTTTCTTTTATCACAAATGGGTGCTGGACTTTGTCAAAAGCTTTTCATGCATCTATTGATATGATCATATGATTTTTGTCCTTGGCGCTGTTACTATGGTGTATTACATTTATTGATTTAGGTATGTGGAACCATCCCTGCATCCCTGGGATGAATCCTACTTGGTCATTGTGCATAATCTTCTCGATGATTTTTTGCATTCTGTTTGCCAGTATCTTATTGAGGATTTCCATATCAATATTCATTAGGAAGATTGGCTTGTAATTCTCTTGTTTAGTTGGATCCTTCTCCAGTTTTTATATCAAGGTAATGTTTTCTTTCAGGAATGAATTTTGAAGTATTGCTTCCTTTTCAATTTCATTAAAGAGTTTGAGAAGTAGTGATGTTAGGTCTTCTCTAAATTTCTTGTAAAATTCAACAGTAAATCCATCATGGCTTGGGATTTTGTTTGTTAGTAGGTTTTTAATTACATCTTTGATTTCATTGATTTATTATTTAGGAATTTTATATCTTCATAATTCAGCTTTGATAGTTCATATGTATCTAGGAATCTGTCCATTTTTTCTACATTTTCCATCTTATTGGGATACAAGTTTTCAAAGTGATCTTCTGGATTTCTTCAGAGTCCTAATTGCATGGTTTTGAGTCTTTTCTTTTTCTGATAAAGTTGGATAAGGACTTGTCAGTTTTGTTTATTCTTTCAGTGAATCACCTCTTCAATTCATTGATTCTTGGTATTGATTGTTTAGTCTCCAGTGTATTAAATTCTCCTCTGATCTTTACAATTTCCACCCCTGTATGAGTTTTTGGTTTAGCCTGCTCTTCTCTACAAGTCTGAGGTTCATCATTAAATTGTTCGTTTTTGCTTGCTCTGTTTTTCTGATATAGGTATTCATTGCTATAAATTTTCTTAAGGACTATTTTCATTGTGTCCCATAAGTTATGGTATGTTGTATTGTCATTATCATTTAATCATAGAAACTGTCAAATATCTTTAATGTTAATTGTAAACTATTGGTTGTTCAGGTGGGTGCTATTTAATTTCCATGTGTTTATGAATTTCTTGTGGTTTCTTTTGCAAATTATTTCCAATTTCATTGTACTGTGTTCCGAGAATAGGCATGGGATAATTTCAATTCCTTTACATTTACTTACATATGTTCTATGAGCTAGTGTGTGGTCTATTTTAGAGAATGTCCTATGTGCTGAAGATCATGTGTATTCTGATGTTGTGGGGTGGAACACTCTGTACACATCTACTAAATTCACTTGTTCAATAATTTTGTTCAGTTCTAATAGTTCATTTTTGTTTTTTTGTCTAGTTGATCTGTCTTTTTTGTGACAGTGGGGTTTTAAGATTCCCCCAATATAATTGTATTAGTATTTATTTGATTTTTCATACCTGTTAATATTTGTTTTATATAGTTGGGTCCCCTGGCACTGTTGTGTATATACTTATGATTGTTATCTCTTCCTCTTGGATTGTTCGCTTTACAAGGATATAGTGACATTCTTTGTCTCTTTCAATCAGCCTTGGCTTGATATTCACTTTGTCTGCAAATAGAATAGTTACCCCTGCTTCTTTCTGGGTTCCTGTCATATGGAGTATTGTTTTTCATCCTTTGATTGTCAGTCTATGAATTTCTTTTTCAATTAAATGTGTTTCTTGTACACAGCATATTGTTGGATTTTGCTTTTTGATCCATTCTTCCCGTCTGTGTCTTTTGATTGTGAACTGAGACCATTAACATCGAGGTTTATAGATGAAATGTATTGAGTTATCCTTGTTTTCTTGTTGTTGGCTCCCCCCTTTTTATCTCCCTCCCTCATTTTGAAATTTCATGAACTTTTACTGTTTTAAGTTTCAATTTTATGTTTCCATTTTGGGGTTTATTAAGGTCTAATAATAAGGTGGTTGCCATTTTGGAACCCAGGTACTCCATTCAAAACGTATTTCTTGGGGAGGGAGTTTCCTTTTTCAGTTATCAAATTTATAAGTAAATATACATTGTTGAGAAAAACAGCTATGCGCTTTGCTCTGAAGTTTAGTCTAGCGATGCTAATGGTGTTGGAAGGCTGATATAAGTGTGCAATGATTTTAGAAGTTATAAATATCATAATAAAAAATTCCCTAAAGTAAATGTGCTTTTTTCTATTTCTATATATACAGAAAATTTCAGTAAGAAATATTTGTGACTATCATTTTCATCAGATATATCCACTTACATACTAATATTAGCGTTTATAATTGACATAAATGATAGTATTACATAAGTGGATATGTGTCATACAAGTGGCAGCTTGTAACCATAAAACCACATAGGGTTGATGCCTACTTAAATTATTTCAGTACATTCATCTTTTTTGTTGTTTGTTTGTTTGTTTGTTTGGTACCTGGAATGAAACTCAGGACCTTGTATTTGCCAGGAAGGTGCTTGGGCTGCTGAGCTGTATCCTAATACATGAGCTGGACCTAATACATTCATCTTTTCAACTCACTATGTCTCCCATTTTCTTACATATGTGGGAAGAAAAATATTTCTATTACATCTACATAAATGCACTTAGAAAATGCTTTGTTTGTTTTACCTCCTCCTGTCAGTGCACAGTGACTATGATGATGATGCATATAGCTTGGTTTGTTTCTTAGTTCGAGGCAGGTGCCCTTTGCCTTTTTCCTCCACTGCTTTTCTTCATGTAAGTGATAAGTTCTGGGGAACAGGGAACAAGACTGATAACCCATTACAACTGCCACACACCATATGACATTTTGCATTTCAACTCCCTTTTGCCTGAATCCAACAATGTTTTAAGATAGATGAAAGAAGATGCCCTTCAACTCCTCGTGCCAGATGATTGTTTTGCCTGTGGTATAGTAGGGTGTTGGATCAGAATTTTTCCCTAGTTCCTTCTGCTTGGCAAGGAACTTTGCTAGAGCTGACTGTGCTCATGTACATCTTTGATCCCAACACTGGAGACTCAACTTCTGCCTTAAGAATAAACTGAAAGATAAAGTAAATACGAAAAAAGGATCACAAATTAGAATACAGCACATGCCTTATGAAAAGAGAAATTACATTTGAAATCCCCAGGCCAGTACTCTGCACTGAGCTCAAGTGCAGTAGATATTGCTGACTTTCTCTTCCCTGCCTCTGCGGGACAGATTGCACCCGGCTGGAAGAATAAATAAGGTAGCACTTCGGTGAAGACAGTGTGGGGACATATCTGTGGAATGGAAAATAATGTAACCAGGATTGAAAATATCTTAAAAGTAAAAAGAAATTGGAAATAATTTTAGAAAAGGTGACAAGGAGCATTATGATGATGCACGAAGACTTGCATGGTTGGGAGAGAAATTGTTGACTTGATTTGATGACAAGAAACTCACGGAGGGTATCTAAAGTAGTGAGGGTCACCTGGTTGTGTCTCCTGTCAGTTGCTGGTTGCTACGGTACATTTGCTTGATCTGGCTGACTCTCTCCCCTCTCTTTGCTGAAGTTGGACTCCCCCAGGACAGCTTTTCTTGATAAAAGAGGACGATTCCTCTGTCCTAACTGTGTTCCCTATGCAGGACCTCCACATAAGCTCACATAGTCCACTTGCAGGAGAGAAACTGGAGTAGTAAAGTGTCACAGATTCCAGACACATAGACATGAGATGCTGCAGATGGCAATCGCCTTTTTTTTAGAAAAAAAGTAAAGTGATCATACTATGACCTCTCCAGTAGGAATATTTTCTGTAAACTATGTGTAAATGACCCACAGTTCTGCAGGTTGAATGTGTCTCCTAAAAAGCATCGGTTGGAAAATTCAATCCACGATACAGCATTGCTGGCAGGTAAGACTTAAAGAGAGGTGTTTAGGGAATGAGGGCTCAACCCACATGAATGTTTATTTTGACAATGTCCCAAACATTGAGTTAGTTTATAACTCTGAGTTATAAACAAACTCATAGACAGGGGTGGGTTCAGCATATTGTAGAGGGTGAGCACAGTCCTCATCTCTCTTGACCTCCCCCACCCTCCCACTTCCTTCCATAAGACGATACAGCAAAGAAGCCTTCACTGGATGCCAGCCCCATGATAGTGGACTTAGGTCTCCATACTCAGAGCAATAAACTTCCTATTAAATAATAGTGTCTGGTTATACAGCAGCACAAAATGGACAAACACAGGCAAAACATGACTCTAGTTTCACTGGAACGCAGATAATTGTAAGCTTTATTACCCTGGAATGCCAATTTGAAGGTGGATATTATTTTTATATATCTACTTTTCATATTTTCAGGCATCTTGGAAGACAGGTATCTCTATCTCCTTGGTTGAAAATATGAATTTCAGTAACTTACTCAGGATGAAGTCAAGTACATACCTTGACTTGCACACTGTAGTCACTAAATAGTTCACTTAGTGCTGAAGATCACATTTCTCTAACTCCACAGTCCAAATTAGAAAGCAGGACCCATAATGCCCTTAATAAAATGTATAGCCATAGAGAGTCCCTCAGTTACTGCAGGACTCACTTTCTCCAAGTGAGGAGATAAGTCAGTTCAAAATTCTACACTCAATCTGTATGCGTTCATCCACTTCTCATTATGGCCAGTGACATGCATTTGTATTCTAAGTAGCCAGGGATTCAAATGGAGACCAGCATGGAATTTCATCAAGATCTCTTTCTAACTGAACTAACTGTTCAGGGAAAAGTAAGATGAGTTTGAGAAATTTTTAATAGTATAATTTTTATAACTAAAATGATATTACAGACAATTGACAAGTCATATAAATTCTGTAGGAGGAAGATAATATTTAACTATAACTTTATAAGGGGAACATTTAAAAAGATCCAATCAATGATATTTTACTTGCAGATATTCTAAGTTAAAAAGAAAAGTTTGAGGAAGAATATAAAGGCCCTAAACCCCTTATTACTTTAGTTCAACAGGGAATCAAGAGCAGAGTTCATCAAAGAAATAATTGAAGACACCCTGGGAAGAGGGTCCTAAGGTTTTCAAGTTTATCATAAATCATTCAACGCCTTTGGCAAAGCCTTGCTGGAACTTATGATATTATAATGAATATTGTAATGTAATTTAAGTTTTCACTGAGGACTTAATTCTGCTTCTGATGGGAATTTTTTCCCATAAAGGACTGAGGGCCTGAACCCCAAGAGACAGTCTGTGTTGATCATAATAATATTTTGCCAGTAGCAGGAAGGTAAGCTGCTGTTTTTTGAACCCAAATGAGAAGCATCTTTAGAAGCTTCCCTTCAATTTCTTTCATACTGAGCAGGGGTAAGCCAAGGAGAGGACATGAAACCTATGCCTCATCTGGAAAAAGGATAAATGAGAGTACCTGTATTTGTGTGGAACTGAACTTGGCAATCGCCTCTGAAATCTCTATCAGGTATTTCTAAATGGCAGAGGTGTGTGCATCAGTGATGGCTCAGTAGATCTAAACCTGTCTGAAAATCAGAGCAATTGGAAAATGTTTGTGCTCACTCACCTCCCGACAAAGGAAACAATAACCAGCACAGTGGGGAGTTGCAGCTCTCTTCTGACACATTATGTTTCCAGCCCCCAAATGTCACCTGCAACCTGCTAATGGAGATGAATGAAAACCAGCAGCAGTCCGGGAACGCGCCAAAGGAGCAAAAGCCCCAGCTGCAAAAACAGCCAAGGTTCTTCAAAGCCTGACAAGATGTTGACTCAAACCTTTGCAAAGTCAGTCACATGTATTCTCTGCCAAGGCAAAGGTCTTATAATGGATGGGGAAGGGAAACTTAAATCTCTAATCTGATGTGTAACTGACACATGTGAATTCTTTGCAAGAAGCCCTTCTGGAGAAAATTCCACAGCCAACTTTGCAATGATTGTCTTTTTCTGTCATTTGAAAGTGTAAAGACTCTGGAGCATATAATGTTTGAAGCAAAGGAGGCCCAGGAGCTTCTGGAATTCAGACTTACCCGCTAAGGCTGATTCTACACATTTTACATTGAGTATGTACCCTGTGGCACTTACAGAAGAATTCTTTAGAACTTGTGCAGGTTGAGGAAAGCTGATGAGTAAAGATGAATTGTTAACTTTATGGTGACACCTGGCTCAGAGCTTCTTTAAATCATTGTTTTAGGACACAGCAGGAACTTTCAAAAATATAAACATTTCTTTATTAATCAAGTTAGAATGAATGTTCCTTAGAAATCAATTGGGAAATGAGAAAATGGAATTTATCTTTTGCAAGTTTTTAAGATGTTTAGGGTCTTTGGCCCCATAGGATACTTTGTGACTTTTCTGAGCAAAGATAGTGCAATCATGTAAAAAATATACTGGAATATAATGTATATGTCAAGCCTCAGGATTCTCCATTTTTCTTAGTTTCCTGTTTTCATTGATTGTATGTTTTCAGTTGGCCAGTGCTGAAAACTTGGCTATCTCTTGACGGGTGCACTAAGTAATACTAACATCTCTCAAGATCCAAGATGTTAAAATGTTTTCATACAATTAGGTATGACTCTGAGTTGATATAGAACACAAGTTTTACTACTGATTTCCCATTTCAGAAAAGAAATGGCAGTGTCTTAAGTTATTTTCAATTATTATTCTGACTGTTTGAAATAATTATTGTGTTTTCACTATTAATAACAAACTCATAGACAGTCAAACAGAAGTCACTTCCTGGAAATTGTACAATTGACCTCACTAACTGGGAAGGGACTGCTTGAGATTAGACAGCTGGTTTCAAAGATGAGAAGTTAGCAGGACAGAAGGGAAGAAGCTCCACAGTACATGGACTGGAATGGTCCCTGCTGCTCATTTGAGTAGGAATACTACAGAAAAGAGGAAAAATATAGCACATCTTGGGAATGTTTTATGTTGGTGATGGGTATGTATTAAGATAGACAATTCTACATTTATGGATAAACTTTTAGATCTTTCTCTTCTAAGATTTCATTTCAAAAATTTCAGCATTATGCTGGAGTTTGGATGCTAGTGATGCACGTGCACAGATGCCTGGATGTAATAGTTTTTAACCAAAAAGAAGCATTAATATGCTAGGAGACGAGATTCCATTGCTTCTTATAACTGGATCAAAAAATAGAGTTGTTAAATTTTTTTAGCACTTAGGGTTGTCAGAGCTCAATGACTGTCCCAAAATTAATAATAAAGTGACTCCTCTCCGCAGTGAAATTATACTGACTTAAAAAAAAAAAAAAAAGAAATTATACTGACTTTATTTTCCCAAGCTCTTGAAATCCCTCTGGCAGGAAACCCAACATGATATATCAACTGCTTAACTGAAATGTGTATAAAACATTACACATTTACAACTTCCCCCCTAACTCTACAAAACTTCATTTTAGTTCTATAGGCATTATTTTCTGATATTTTAGCAGTCATAGAAAAAATATATTACTGGAGAAATGTGCCAGAAAAGGAACAAGGTTTTAGACTATTAAGTTATATTAGCTGCTTTTGGTAGCTTTATTTAAAAAAATGGATGCAATAAATGTCATTTTAAATATTTTATCATACATTTAATCTGGCAAAGTAAGGCTTTGACAATTTATTATTAAACATAATGTTTCTTAATGAGGTTTTTTAATACATGAAATTCATTAGTGTTTAGGACAAAGAAAAATAAGTGAATTTATAGCAGTATATTGCCAAGTTTATGATTTGTTGGTGTACTAAAATTAAATGAATATGGTTTGTACATTACTGGATTAACATTACATATATTATGAAAATGTGAATGGCTTAATTTTGATAATTTTATTTTTTGACATAATAGGTACTAATTATACTTGTAGCTATGAGATCATTGCTCACATTTAAATCATGTGAGGCACTAGTTTATAATGAATTTCAATCTTTTTGTTTTGAAATTTAAATGCTTGTAGATAATGTAAAGTGATGGGTTCCTTGTTTCCTTCATTTATTTAAAGACACATACTGCAAGCTGAGTACGTTCCAGGTATGAGTTCATGTGCTAGGGAAAAGTGGCAGAAAGGCCTAGTTCTTCACTGTCAGCACTGTGACTGCCTCAGAGAAGGATGGAGGCCTCCCATATTAAAGGCCTGCTAAGTGTCAGGGTAGGAACTACACTCAGTAGGGTGGGAATGCTCTCCTGGACGTGTATAGCAGCCCAACTCATAGCCGTTATCTGGTGTTCTGACTCCCTCACACCCTGGTGGCAAAATACATGAGTTAAAAATCAACAAGTGGAATATTGGCTCCCTTATGATCCCTCAGACCAGCTCTGCTAGGTTAGAGTTTGGGTTTCTGCTGGGACAGGTACACATTTCACTAGAAGATGCTATGAGGGTTTCACAAACTTGAAACTATGACTATTGCATGATCATTTTTGGAGAAGAAAGTCATTGTGCTGTTGGGATAACTGATCCTCTTTACCAGGAAGAATAGTGGTTATAGCACCATGGAAGAGCAAGTTTGGAACCAGGAGCTTCCTTAGGGCTTCCCTAGTGACAACAGAAAGCCGATCATGATAAAGAGAGACTGTGGTCTGGTGAAATATAGTAATTAAACACTGATAGTAATTAAAGACATTCGGAGGTGAAGGTCTGGGTCATCTTACCACACAAGTGAATTTAGACCAACTGGTTTGTTAAGTAAGACAGGGACAAACACTGAGTGAGTATGGGTGAAAGAAAAGAGTCTTCATGTTAGTTATAATTTGGAGACCATTTACACTAGCACAGATACTAACTAGATTCCCCCACTGCCCTTTTATATTGTCTGTTGCAGAATTTCCTGCTGGATACTTCCTTGAATGTTCTGTAGAAGGTCTCACTGATGCAAGAGGTGGGCTCTATCAGAAATTTTTTATGTCCCATCTCAGGGCACCTTTTTATTCCAGCCATTAGTATCTCTACTAGTTGATTATATGAGTAATCAGCTAGCATCTTCCTTGCACCAACTTTTGCCATAGGGCTACTCTGTGTGAAACATTTGTGGGAACCTACTAGGCTGTTCTGTATCCAAGTTAACCACACCCTGAGTTCAGTCTTAAATCATAGGAGACAGGAGCTATGACTCAGGCAAACAATTCTGAAATGTATTGTGCAAGGCTCCTAAGAGGTTCCCTAATCACGCTGAGCTATAATTATCCACAGGCCTCGCTGCCTTAATAGTGTACCGCTAGGTTAGCTTCTTTTGTTTCCCTTTTCAGTCTTCCTATTCTCCCTAGCATTATTTCCAAAAATAAATTATCTACATGCAAGCTCTTTCCCCAAGCATGTGTGTGTGTGTGTGTGTGTGTGGGTGGGTGTGTGGCAGAGTATGAAACAACATAAGAATGATGTTGAGAGATGTTTTAAAGAAAAGTAAAATCAGGAATGGAGTACAGGACTCTCAAGGGCAGAGGAGGAATTGGAGATATTAAGTTGAGACCTAAAGAAGAAGAACAGAGCATATGGCTCCATTCCATGGAAGAGCATTCCAGGCAGGTGGAATGTAAATGTAAAGATCTTGTGAAAGCTTGCCTGGCACAGCTGAGGAACAGCAGGGTGGCCAACGTGGCTGAAGTGGAATGAATGAGGAAGGGAGTAGAAGAAAGTAAGTATGCAGAGGCAGTTGGGACAGACGGACTGGAAGATTTTAGTGTCTGTGTCAGGATATTTAACATCTCTGGGCTCTCATTTGTAAATGAGGTTAATAACACAAACTTCACATGCCTGAGGAGTATTCAACAGAATGAAATGCTGAGGAACAATGTCTCTTATTCATGTATACTTTTATCTCTCTGTATTTGCACCTCTGTATCTATCTATCTGCCATCAATCTATCATCAGCACCTGTCTACATTTTATTGTCCAATATTTTTATGCTCTTCTCTCTCCTCCTTTGGTGAAGCATATGCTGATACACACTCTATTATGTACTTTGGCCACAGGGCAACAGCCAAAAGAAGTAGAGATCTGAAAGACTTCAGAGAGAAGGTTCCTCCTTCTTCTTCCTCAGGGAAACACCAAATGGCGGATGACGCCGGTGCAGCGGGAGGGTCCGGAGGCCCCGGGGGCCCAGGCATGGGAGGCCGCGGCGGCTTCCGCGGAGGCTTCGGCAGTGGTCTTAGAGGCCGCGGGCGCGGGAGAGGCAGGGGCCGGGGCCGAGGCCGCGGGGCTCGCGGCGGTAAGGCCGAGGACAAGGAGTGGATTCCTGTCACCAAGCTGGGCCGGCTGGTCAAGGACATGAAGATAAAGTCTCTTGAGGAAATTTATCTCTTTTCCTTACCTATTAAGGAGTCTGAGATTATTGACTTTTTCCTGGGCACATCCCTCAAGGATGAAGTTCTAAAGATCATGCCTGTACAGAAGTAGACTCGTGCTGGCCAGCGGACCAGGTTCAAGGCATTTGTTGCCATTGGGGACTACAATGGTCATGTTGGTCTGGGTGTAAAGTGCTCCAAGGAGGTAGCCACTGCCATCCGTGGGGCCATCATCCTGGCCAAGCTCTCCATTGTCCCAGTGCGGAGAGGCTACTGGGGGAACAAGATCGGCAAGCCTCACACTGTCCCTTGCAAGGTGACGGGCCG
>PVLD010012635.1:0-59299 GCA_004027595.1 Dinomys branickii | reverse complement strand
ATATAAACTAAGAGTCATGAAGGAAATCTGTTCAAAAACAAAGAACAGATGGGACGAAGGAAAGGAGAAAAGAAAAAGACAAAAATGTATGTATGTATATATGAATATATATGAATATACATATATGCAGGAGGGCTAACATGGTTCTACTACTGTATTATATCACTTAATGCTAAGCAATAATCGATGACAGGATATTAGATTAATCGTGTATATCTGTATGTGTTATCCTGAACACACACTTCGAAGATATCAATATGTAAAGCAGCAACAAGCGGTGTTTCTTTTTGTTGTTGATGTTGTTGCTGTTGTTGTTGTATGCCTGTTTTGTTTCTTGTCTTTGGATTTTTGGTTTTTGTGTTTTTTCTGTTGTTGAGAGGATTAACTGCCTGACTAAATTTGCGTGTCTGTATATGGGTTCATACATTTACAATTCGAAGATATCAATGGATAAAGCAATAACCACTGTTGAGACCATATCACCTTGTCTATAGATTAGTTGTGATTGTACTATTTTTTATGATAATTGGTGTCTGTTTGTCAATATGTTTTTGTACTTTTATGTTTCTAAAATAAAAAAAATAAATAAAAAATTAAAAAAAGATAAACAGTACTCTTCACACAAGCAATTTATACATTTCAGTGCACCATGTGATTATAATGTTAATAAAAAACAAATGAAATTATTTACCTTTCCTGTTTACTGTTTCCAAGTAAAAGTACTGATTGCCTTTCATTCTTTCAATATTTATTTTTTATTAGTATATGTTTGCAGTACACGATGATTTCATACCTTATGGGGAGTTGGTGCATATACATAATTTCTCCAGGGCACCATTTCAAGGCCTCATGAGAAACACTGGCTAAATAATCACAATTTCCTTTTGATATACATGGTCATGATGTTATTGTGTAAAGATGTGGCTTCTTACAGGATATTAGCTATTCCTTGGGAGAAAGTTACACATTCTAGAATTTGTGTTAAGTAATTACAATCAACAGGGAATAATTTAAAACAACTTTTCTCTAAATAATCTTAGAAGAAGTTTGGTTTGCAAAGGCAATGGAAGAAAAAAATAATGTTGGGCATTTTCAGTTAGGTAAATAAAACCATTGAGCTCGGATGCATTTCATAACTTAAATTTCTTCTCAAAAGTAAAGTAAATGAAAATGTATTTATTTTTTACCACTGAGACATAAAACAAAGGTGAAACATCTTCATTATTTGTTTTAAAGTGCATGAGGAAAGGATCCTAATCATTATTTTTGAAAATTTAGAGCAATTAACACTTTAAGGCTTGTTATTATTATATATGTGATATTCACAAAAATGTGCAGAAGGAAAAACAAAACGGCATTTGGCTTACTTATTGGTTTGTCTGTGTTACCATAAGAAAAAACCTGAGGCAAGATAACTTAATAAAGAAAAGTTCTAACAGTGTTGGAGGTTCAGGAACATGGTTCTGGAATTGACTTCAGTCTAATGAAGTCCCTCGTGAATACATGGTATTATGACAGATTGTGTGTAAGAAGAAGACATCTTACTTTAAAAGGAATAGAACCAAGAGACTGGAGTCTCACAATCCCTTTTGACTGCCCACACCCACATTGTGTAAAGACTTCCCACTGGGCTTCTGCCCTTTAAGCTCCTTCACCTCTCACCAGCACACTGACAATCACACTTCTAAAACACAAAACCTGGAAGGACACTTCAACTATATCAAAACCCAAATGTTCTGTTTTAAACTTGATCCATAGCAGAGCACACTCTCTTTATTTACGCGTTTCATTTTCATTTAAAATGTAAAATGCACTCATTCCATCCGCAAAAGTATCAAAGTCTCACTTTTTCTAATACTCTACAGATGTCTAAGACCAAAGTTTCATCTCAGATTCAAGACAACCTCTTGCTCCTGTGCGCCCCTCAAACATCACCTCACTGCTCTAATTTAGATCTAAAAGGCTCACAAAAGACTCTTGTGTTCAGAAGTGGAGTTTAGGAAGGATGATTGGGGTGTGGGACTGCTATACTTATGGGGGATTCATTTGTTAATGAGTTTTTAGGTAACTTTACTATTAGCAAGGTGAACCTGCATAGAAGCTGTGGGTCACTGGGGGTGTGAACCAGAATGGTATATTCTGGCCTAGGCTTCTCCTCTATCTTGCTTTGTTTCCTAGCTGCAATTAGTTGAGCAATTTCTCCTGTAAAGTCCTTCTGTAATCCTATTTCTACCTTGGATCCACAGTACAAATGGAGTGAATCCTGTAAAACCATGAGGCAAGTGGACTGTCATCCCTTACATTCCAAGTGTCACGTTCTTTGTCCCACACACAGAAAGGCTGACTAATACTGAAAATTAGCACCAGACAAGTGGAGCCATGGCTGGAGCTATAATTAACCACATGGTTCAGAAGTCTGAGAAGTTTTGTAAGGGAAGTTTGGAAAGTTTGAACATTCAGGTTGATGTAACTCAAGAATGGTGTAAGGACAGCCTGATAGGTAACTCTTATTGGAGCTCAGAAGATCAAAATATTTTCATAAATGGAAAGTGCAGGTTCATGGGGTTTCAGATGAGAACGAACATTGTAGTGGTTATTGAAATACTACTGCACTGTTGTGTCCTAGATTCCAGCAAATAATGTCTATATTTTGCCATGTCCTACAGTTTTGACTTTGCATGAAATTGAATTCATTGGTTTGACCTACTAGTTGATCTGGGGTATGAAATTTCAAGGCAGATCAATGTTCATGTTGCGGTATTGCTGCCTCCCTCATACCGAGTACTGCTGCCTGGTTCTAGCCACATTTATAGTTAAGAATTAGGAGAAAACACAGAGATGAAAAATGTGAACACTGCACAGCTTTCCAGAAAGGAAGTTGGGGCCAAGAAGAATATGATTGTTAAACTATTAGCATTGTTAAAATGAATGAATCCTGGTACTTTGGACAAACACAATAGAAATGATGGCTTGAGGGCATCTCAGAAATTGGTCAGATCCCATTGTTGACCAGCCTGAAAATGTTAAAAGAGCTTTGAAACATTTTGCTTTAAAAACAGGCTCCTAGAGTACCTTGTTCATCAACAGCCACCTTGAGGAGTAGATCCCCGAATTTATTAATCAACAGGCATTCAGAGGCCACTGAAGACGTGGTCCTAGGATTCCCAGCACATTACCCTGGCAGCACACTCTGGTGTCATCTTGTGGTGCTGTTTTCCCCAGCATATGGAATGTAAGAGTCATGGGATCATTCATGTTCCACCAAGATTTCAAAGGAAGGCTTGCATGGCCAGCCAGTGTTCCTGAAAGGGCAATGCATAAAGCTGTGAAAGTAGAACCACAGATATAGTAGAGATATCCAAGAGTTTAGAGATTCCAAGCACCTGGAATATTTACTGAGGGAAGCCACAGAGAGGAAATGGAGAGAGCAGAAGACAAGGCATGTGGGCTACAATCAACAAGCTCACAGCTTCCCCAACCTTTTTTAGCTCAAATCTTACCACTGTGTTGCCTGGATGCCAGACACGGAGCTTCTGCACTTGACATTTGCTGTGGTTTGTTTTAGCTTTTCTTTGATGCACTTCTTTCCTATTCTCCATTCCTTGCTTTTGGAATGGTAATGTTAAACCTATATAGTTGTATGATGGAAGTATTTAATGTTCTTTTTTTTTTTACAGGGACTCAAAGTTAAGAGCTTACCTTGAGTCTTAGAAGAGACTTTAGACTTTTTTTTTTGAGACTTTAGACTTTTTAGCAATGCTAAAATTCTTAAGATTTCCTTCCTTTTTAGAGATGGAATAAATGAATCTTTTTTACAAGTTAGACTTGAGACTTTGGAGACCAGGGCTGAATGTTATGGTTTAGGTTTAAAATGCTCCCCCCAAATTCTCATGTATTCATTAAGATGTGGACTCTGAGCCCAATTCTGACTCACTGTCCTTTACTTTGAGATCATGAAGTATTCTGTCCCTGTACTTTATGATTAATACATATATTTAAAATAAAATGGCTGGACAGGTATAGGATGAACATTCTTAATCCTAAAAGGAGAAAGAAAGAGGTGAACAGGAGATATCAGTCTAATGTGAGACTAAAATATAACCGGCAGGCATAAATCCTAAAGAAACAGGATGCAAGAAAGGTGATATCAGCTAAAAGCAGGCATAAAATTGGCACGATTCGAGTCCACCATCTTGTGCACGTGGTGACAAGGAGCAAACCTACAAGGTCTTGGGTGTTTCTTCCAATGTGGTCTTGTGGGTCGCTACCCAGCTTGTGGAGCTGTATGTGTTCACAAATCTCCTGGGGGTAACAATACATTGCTGGCCATGGTGCCTTTACAGGGTCCCCTCCATAGCCCCACTCCCACGAGGCACTGCCTTTTGAGGACCTCACAGTAGAGGCTCCAGTGGTGCAGTAAGCTTTGGCTTGAATTGTAGGCTTCCTTTTGACAACCTACTAGAGAACATTGTGACATTATAATTTTTGCATTCTGCACACTTAGAAAACCAGCACCATACAAACACCAAAACTGTTTGCCATTGAAATGATTAGCGTTTGGGTTTACTTGAACATGCCTGCAGCCGCGGAGTGCTTCACTGGTTAAGAGCAGGGGAAAGAAATCCCAAAGCAGCACTATGTAATGAGCCTGTAGAAAGTGATCAGGTGCTGAAGGAAATCATTTTGCACTTGGAGGTACACAGCATGCATGGGGGGTGACCTTGAATACATTTGAGATACTCTGAAGGCTTTTTTCGAATTATCTTTCCTACCAGCATTCCTGGTAAATTCTTTATTAAGTCATGGCTCAGCTATGACCTCCTTGACCATCCCCTTACATGTGTTTTGGTTCCTTCCCAAGGTGGTATGATTTTTCCACATATTTCTACTCTGCTTTCATTTGTGCCAAAGCCTGAACATAAAATTTGACTAAAGGCCGCTAGTAATAATTATGCTGTATTCTGATTTGATGTTTTGAAATCTCCGCTGCCAAATGAACCAGTCCAATATCCTTAGGTTTGGCCTTCTACAAAGTCCTCTGACATGGACACACATGTCTAAGTTCTTTATTGCCATAAAACAAGGAGGCCTTTCATCCGATTCCTAGTGGAATCCTTATTTCCATGTAAGACTAGTTCCCCAGATCCCTCTTTGAAGCACTCATAAAACTATCCTAAAACATTCTGCTTGTAATTTTCTTGGCTTTTGTTTTATCCTGTTCATCAAAACTACTCCATTCTCTTCTAGCTACTCCACTCAAAAGCTGCATCCATACCTGCAGGGAGATACAGTAACAACTCTACTCCTGGGTAGAAGTTTTCAATATTATTTGATTTCGTGTATGGTAATGACATGCCCTGAAGTAGTGTAACTTCACTAAGAAAATACCTTTATTGAGCACATAGATGTGAATGATGAGGTCATGGTCCTGGCATTAGCTCATCTAAGTTAGCTGCATCATATCCTGGAAGGGAAACATGCAGAAATGAGAAATCCTAACTCAAAAACAGGACACCATAGGGACGGGTCATATAGTCTGTTCTGAGGAAATGCAGGTTGATCTAAGGATGCTTGACAATACTGTACTGCTTAAACAACTGCCACATCCTATTTCTAAACTAAGGACTAACTTTGCAAACAGTGACCACATAGATCACATATTTAAAGCACATCCACCCAGCACTTGGGAAGCTAAGGCAGAAGGATTGTTGAGAATTTGAGACCAGCCTGGGCTACAAAGTGAGCTCAGGGCCAGCCTGAACTGCATAGCAAGACCCTGTCTCAAAAAAGACAAAAAATAAATTTAAAAATGCATCCAAATAATAGCATCTACATCTGAAGAAATCTGAGTGTGGTGTGACTTTGGTTGCAACCTTCACAACAAACACTGTGATATTTGAGTCATTGTGTCAACTTGAGAAGTTTAGCTAAGAGAAGCTTAAGTATAATTTCTCATCAGTTTTGCAGGACACCCTTGACCTCCTTGGTTCTCAGGCTGTAGATGATGGGATTCAACATGGGGGTTAATATGTAGAAGAGAACAGAGGCCAGCATGTCCATGTCCAAAGAGTTACCTTCTTGGGGCTTGTCATATTTGAAGTTGGCTGTCTCAAAGACCACCCCCAGGTCAGGTGGGACACACAAGTGGTGAAGGCCTTGCTCCTGCCTTGAGTGGATCCTAAGTATGATGAGTATGTAGGACCCTTCAGTAAACAGGCAGGGGCTCAGGCCAATGGTGGCCCTAGTGCACAGCACAGATTCATTGACAGAAGTGTCTCAGCAGGAGAGCTTCAGGAGCAGAGAAAGTGGCTGACCTCACTGGGCCCATAGAATAAGTGTGGTTTCCAGAACTGTGTGTGTCACAGAACTCACCAGTCCATATAGCGAGGACCCTGTCACTAGGCAAACACAGACCTTCACACTCATGAATTCTGGATACTGAACAGGGCAGCAAGTAGCCACATAGCCATGACAGCTAGTAAGACACAATCAGTGCCAGCAAATGTCACAATGAAAAAGATCTGGGAAAGGCAACCCTCATAAGCCTTACAGGAGATTGTCTTTTTCTACTGGAAGAAGTTCTCCATCATGACTGGAAAGCTGGTAGATGTATGGCAGATGCCCAAGAAGCTTAGGTTACTGAGGGAATAACATATTGGCATGTGGAGAGCAGGACAGAGCCTGATGGCCATTATTATGAAGACATGGCCAGGAGAGTTCTTGGGTAGATGACATGGACAGCAAGGAAAAAGCTCTGCAAGTTGGAATGATTTCAAAATCCCAAGATTAGAAATTATGGCTTCTCTAGTGAGATCAACAGCTAGATAATGCTTTGTCTTTTAGAATATTTCTTAATTGAAGAAATACATAAACATTCCAACCACACATACAATAATCTCTGAATACAGAGCATCTCTTGAGAACTGTGGTGCCCCACCCCACCAAGGGCAATCAATTATAGAAGTATTTGTCATTTAACACTGTGTGATCTCATGCATCGTCACAGCTTCAAACCACAGGTATAGGATGTTTCCAACACTCTCCTCCCCAGAAACTCTATATTCATAGCAGTCACTGTCTATTTTCCTCCAATTTTTCAGCTCTGGCCTAACACAAGCATATGAGAAGTAATATGTGAAGTATGACTTTCAATCTTATGTCCCTAAAAACTCATATTCTTTTTTTATTTTAAAAATTAAAAAATTGACAAAGCAACAATGAAGAAAAAATCAAAACAACACAAAATCAACAAAAATGATGTATTACCTCAAGATAAAATGATAGAAAATTACAATGGTTGTTAAATTACCTACTGTTATCTTCAACAAAGATTCTGTCTTTAGTAAGAACTACTTCTGTGTTTCTTCTTCACATATGGAAAAAACTCATGCCCACTCTTTTTGTGTATAGATATTTCTGTTCTGGAAGCTTCCTATAGATGGAGTAATTTAATAGGAGTCTGGATCTCACTTTTTTCACTTAGGGCAATGTTTGCAAGTTTCATCCATTTTATGTCATTCCCTCTGATTGCTGACTAATTTCTATCTTATAAGTATGCCATATTGATTTGGATATTTTTCTGGGTAGAAATTTTGGTCACATTATGAGACCATAATGTTAAGTGAAATAAATGAGATAGACAAGTTTAAATATCACATGTTTTCTTTCATATGGGAAGCCCAAATTATAAAGTGCAAAATGAAAAGTATGCAATGAGAAGTAAGGAAATAGATCTTTCTCATTTGGAAAGGGGACTGAGAGATGGGAGAGGCAATGAAGAAAAGGGATTAAGGTGTGTCATGTACATGCGCCAGCTCCACACAGAGGGTGTAAACACTATACTGCAAATATGTACTAATAAAAATAAATAAATTAAAAAAGAAAAAAGAGAAGCTTAGATCAGCTCATCAATTCTATGCCCTAAGGTGTGAAGTACCCATCCTGGGGCAGCTGGTTGCCTGGATGATATGAAGGGTAAATAAGGAAAGACTGATCTGCTTCTGTTTCTTCAGAGGAACTCCAGTCTTTGCCTTTACCTTGGAAATCATAATTCTGGCTTCCAGTGGGGACTTTTCAGCTTCCAGTAGAGACTCTTCAGCCTTCCATCACAGACCCATCCACCTCCTCATATGGACTTGCATGGAACGCTGAAATGAACTCTATATGCTGGACCAAATCTTTCAGTCTCGTGTGCAGACACCCTCTGCACACTTCTTCATCTAACTCTGTGGCAGACCATTGTAAGCCAATCTTGTGATTTTTTCATATTTGTATATTTGTGTTATATCTGTCTCTCTAGCAAAACACCGATGACACAGACAATATGATGGGTGCCGTATTTTCTATCTCTTATCAAAGATCTTGACTTGAGGTAGTCACACCGAAGACCAGAAGCCAGAGATAGATTGTAAACTTCCCACTTTTGACATCCTTGCAAAGGTACAACATTTTCCTAAAACCCAAACATGTATTTTCTAGGCCAAAGTTGCCCTCTCTATGTCCATTTTAGGATGGTAGGTCACATTCCATTCCTAAACATATTACAGCTGTGAGACAAACACTAGTCGCTTCATCAGGAATGGAATTCAGTGGGGTGCTGATAAAAGCTAACAACCAGCCTTCTGGGGCTAGAAGTGGGTAGACTCGAAGTTGGGTAGACTCTGCGTTGTGATGCTTGAACATTTCCATGTTGCAAATATTCCTCCCATTAGCCAGTCCTAAACTGCTAATAGTCATGAGTGAAGAATCAGAAAGAGGTGCATGGGGGTTTGAAATTCACACTGATTATAGTGCAATAAACTGTAAAATTTTGGCAAATGTAAGTCCAGTGTAGTGCTACATTAGTCAAATGTAAAAAACACCTCTATTAGAGCAGTGAGCAAAATCACTTTATTTACTCAAAAGGTGGCATAATTTATATTCCATGATTTTATATTTTTACCACTAATTCCTGTTGTCTAATTTTGTTATCTAGAATGTCTAAATTAATACCAGCTTAGAATAATACAACTTCTAATACTTGTGATAGCTCATCAAAATTTGTTCTGGGCTGTATTTTAATTATAAATATAAATAATGAACATTTCTAATCAGCTATCATAACATTTATGAATTATTTTTGACTGACAAATATATAAGCTAAAAATAGTGAGAACTTTCTTTTGCCAAAAATATACACATTATACAGCTTATTTTAATTTTAACACTTACTGAAACCTCTAAAACAATTACCTACCAGAGAAAGATACTATAGCTATGAAGCAATCTTTTAAAACTTAGCAGCACATCATATGTAATTAAATATAGACAATATATATTGGCTTAAGGTTCCATTTCTAGCATAGGAAAGGGAAAGGAATGGAGTAGAACAGAATAGAAAAACAAAAAAAAAGCTCTGCCTTGTATTTTAATACAAATATCTGTGACATCAACAAATTTGGTAGAAAAACATCACTCATATGTTGGTTAAGCATATGTAAATCCAGTATTGTCATGGGCAAAGAGACTGATTGGAGAAGAGCAAAAATTTGTTTATAGCTACTTCCCATCTTCTCATCCAAGACAAATTCCCACTTGATATTTCAACTATTTAATTCCTTAGATTCAGGATTCAACTGAGTAACATTGCCAGTCTCTCTTCCTCATTTCTAATCCTGCGCCAATACATTCGTTGGCTTAAAACTATTCACATTGCCTTTTTGAAGCAAAAACAACAAAAAAATCAGCAATTTTTGTCAGTTTGGCCATGTTCTAAAATGGATCGAGGAATGGTATTGAGAAAGGAATAAAAAGAACTGCCATAAAAACATTATTTATTGTATGTTAATAATTCTGTAATTTCTTTTTTCATTTTCTTCCAAACATGTACATTTGGTGATGGAGTAGTTGGCCTTTTTCATCTTTGTGTTCGCTAACATTTTTTAAATGAAAGGATTAAACATATTTACAGACCAGGCAGTATTTGGAAAAATAATTTGGCATAAGATGTAGTCATTAAGTACACCGGGTGTAGAATGTAATGGTAAGATTAAATTTTTCACCGAAAGTATTTTCTTCATACTTCCTAAAAGACTGCTAAGACTTACCTGGTTGTGTGTTTTAAGTTTTGAAAGCTCTGCAAACTTTTGCTTTCTTAGCTTTATATGCATGGATAATGGTTGCTTTACAAATTTGAAATGTGTTTATCAGATCAATAAGTCACTCACAAATAATCAGAGATGACTTGTGATTAGTTCTAATGGAGTACAAAGATGAATTTTTAACAATCTTTTTAGCAAGAAGGTTGTATGGAGCACATTGAAATAGAGAAAGAGTGAGTGAGAAATTTATATTAATCCATCCACTAATTGATGCCATATATATTATGTATATATAGATATAGATATATAAACCTTTTATAACTGAGTCATTGAAAAATGTAAAGGAAGAGATGAAGCATATGGAATACACATGCTAGAATAAAATACTTTTCCAACAGAAAAAGAGGCTTGCTTGTTAAAAGACAATTTAAAAAAATAAAATCAGCAGCTGCCGCCTCACACAAGTCAGATGTGATATTTATAGCTGGGTATTCAGTCTGTAGATTTCCATAAAAGTTTTAAATATGCATTAAAAATATGAAGGATCGTCTTGAAAATGAACCCTATCCATCAGTGATTTACAGTCCATTTTACTCTTATTCATTTTTAAATATGTCTGTGGGATTGTTAAATATACTCCGTGTTTCTCATTGTTCTTAGACATTTGAAGGATATTTTCATTCCCATTGTGCATGTGGGTGGCTGTGTAAGTTTTTCCTAGGAAGTTGAGGCTCGATTCTGAAGGTTGTGGCCCATCAGTACATATTATAAAACATGCAGTAGATGAAGGGTGTTCATGAGAACAGATGACTCTCAGATCTCTTGCTTTCTTATAGAATTTGCTTCTATCTGGTGATACAAAACGTCTCTTAAAAACTTGCTTTCATTGATGTTAATGGTAAAATATATATCACATATTCACTTCATTGAGAGGGATGAAACTATAAACATTAAAGGAATGCTGTCATATGATAAAAATCTCTTTTGGAATATGAAAATTTCATTGATATCCCAATAAGCTCTCCAACTGTAGGACTTGCTATGTTTGTAAATACTTTGGTGTATGTTTAACACAGTGCAACTATAAACCGGAAGTTTGTATACAGTGGAACATGCAAAAGCCGAAGGACAAAGGTTTGTTTGACTCTGCAATTATTGAACATGTCACATTTGACTAATCCAGTTGAGTCTCCTGTGTAATAATGTCTTTCTTCTATAAAATGGAGATGATGCAGATGATGCCTCCTGTGATAATGCAATTTCCCACAACTCTGAGATTATGTTATCCTTGAGGGATAGAAACAAATATTTGAGAAAGTAAATGATTTTCCAAACAAAATGGTTGAGTAGTAGAAGCCTGGCACACACTCACATTATCTGAGAGTTGTTAGAAAACACTTTCCCAGTAAAAACTGACAGAACATTGTCATGAGAATAGAAAGGAAAAAGAATGCTTAAGTTTTATTCCTTTATGCTTATTTGATATAAATAACAAGAATAGTATTATTGTCTAAACTAGTGCTCACCTTGGCAGCACAAAGACTGAACTGTCTCAATTAAATTCAAGTCATACTGAGTTTAATTCGCTTCTATGTACCAGAAAACATAAGCAAAACAACAATACTTAACATTTTTACAACACTTTTATAGTTTATAGGATACTCTGTCAAACATATGTTCATGCAAAGAAGGTAATTTCAATGATAACTACATGCAATAAAATAGTATTCTTGGAAATGCATGTTCCAGGAGACCCACGCACAAAAATACACTGAATTAGCTCTTAAATGGCCTAATATGTGTAATTCAAGTAATTTTGTGACCTTTTCTACTTGTTATATTATAGCATTTCAATATTTAGCATCTTAATTACACAGTTTTTAGCAGTAAACTGTGGAAGAGAGGTATGGGAAATAGTAGAGATGAATGCCACTACATACCAAACAGAAATTTAATTTTAGACAAAGTATTATCAGTCACAGAATCCAACAGAAAGATAATGCCATAAGTTACCATTTGACCCTCCTGTAAATTTAGATTCCTTGATGGAATTACAAAATCTCAAAAAATCATTCTCAAATATTACTACTTTTACATATTTTCTAACGTATCATCTACTGACATTTTTGTTTTCTACTTCTACACATGTCTAAAAGTGGAAAAATTAATAGACAAATACATGACATGCACTAACAGAGGACATTATCTGAAGAATTTAAGAAATGGTCTTGAAATAAGCCAGAGGGTGGAAGTTGAAGTGTAAGTGTTGTACAATAGAGAAAGAGATCAGAAAACTACTTGTTTCAATACGTTTTAAATCCACACACAGAATTGTACCACACACAAAATTTATGTGTGGTATTACCTAGGCATTTATTATATTTAAAAAAATAGCATAGAGGCCCAATTTTGAAGTAATTGCTAAAGAATTTTCAGTTATCTTTCTTGAGCTAGGTCTATAAGCAGTGACTCTTATGTGGCTCATGCTCACCACCTGCACCCACACTGATTTCCCTGATTCCAGGTCCCTGAAAAGAGAGACTTTTTCTAATCTGTGGAGCCTGAAACGTTAGCAAAGTTAATTAACTTATAAGTAGCCAACAAGCCTAGCTAAGCCCAACCCATGTGCCACTTAAAAGCCGCCTTCCGGCCTCCAGCTCTCTGTTACGCTCTCTCACTGTGACACTGTGTGTGACCCTGCCTGGCAGCCTTCTCTTCTTTGGAAGTGTACGGGACAAACAAAACAAAAGCAAGGTGCTAGCATGACAACAGCAAAAAAAAAAAAAAAAAAAAAAAAATCTTTCATTTCTCTGTCGTTTTCTGTCCAGCATCCTAAGAATCACCAAATCTTATAAAATATGCTAAGGCTCAATCCTACCTGGCACATATACAATGTCTTCTCATAAGTGTAAATTGTGAATGCATATATTTAGTGTGTGCCAGATAGGCAACGTTTCCAATGCAGAAGTAGGAGTTCGAACATTTTAAAGAAAAGGTCAAAGAAACTGAAACATTAAATTCTTAGACTTATTGTAGAATGGATGGTTTTGTGGTGGTGAACTTGTGTGATGCATGCCACAGGGGTGCTGTTTGTCTCACTGAAAGCTCTCAAAGGGTTCTCAGTCACTGAGAGAGACCTAAATTACAGGAAAAAGGATTGCAAACTACTAATGTGTACCTACTCCTAGATATTTGTGGCAAATATTTGGATTTTCACAATTAAAGAATAAAACAGATTTCCCTCTATACAATAAAAAATGCTTCTATAAAATTGAAAAACTATATTACCCAGGGATTTTATATTCAGTCAAAGGTAACTTCCTTGTGGATTAAAATTTAAAATCTTTGGTTTTTTGGAGGACTCTCCACACTGATGTGCACCGTGGACGCACAGTCTGCACAGCCTCTCACAGCGGAGAAGGGCTCCTTTGCTACCGCAGCCCTGCCAGGGTTTGTTATCAGTTTTCTTCACGTTAGCCATCCTTTCTGGAGTGAGTTAGAATCGCAGCATTGTTCTAATTTGCATTTCTAAGTGACCAATGATATTGCACATGTTTTCATATATTTATTTGCCATTTCTACTTCTTCATCTGGGAAGGGTCTATTCATTTCAGATGCTCATTTTTGGATTGATTTTTAAATTTGAGGAGGTTGATTTTTTTTTAGTTCTTTATTCATTCTAGATAATAGTCCTTTATCTGAGGAACAGCTATCAAACATTTTTCCCACGTTGTGGGTTTTCTCTTCAGTCTGTTGTTGGTTTCTCTTGCTGTGCAATGGGTTTTCATATGATGAGAACCCAGTTATTCCTCTTCTTAGTGTCTTCTGGGAAGAATGAAAGCATGATACTATAGAGATACATGCACACCCATGCTTACAGCAGTGCAGTTTTTAATAGCTAAGTCTTAGAAACTGCCCAAATGCTCACCAACTGATGAATGGCGAAAGATGTCGATGTTTTATGCAATAGAGTACTGCTCTACTATAAAGGGGGGTAAGCTTGAGACATTTCTAGTTAAATGGATGCAACTTGAGGCCATACAGCTAAATGAAATAAATTGGATACACATATCTAGATACTGCATTATCTCTCTGATGTGAGAATCTAATAATGTAAATAAGGACCAAAATGTGTAACAGATAGGGTGAAATAGGAAGAAAGTGTTCAAATGGGAAGGGGAATTAGTGAGAGGGAAAGGAAGGAAGGGAAAATAAAAAGAATGATGAGAAAAAAATCAAAAGAAAGCTCTTATAAATAGGGAAGGGCAGAGGGCTTGAAAGGAGGGTAGGGGAATGGGGACAAACAAAATCCAGTTACATGACGAACAGGTACATATTTTCTATAATGAATGTGATCCTTATGTATACCTAATGTGAACCAATAAACTTAATTAATAAAAAAAACCTTAAAATTCCCCACTAAATAAAATAGAAATCACGGGTCTTTTTATTGGTCACTTTCTGTTGCTAGGAGACAATTCATGGCACCCTCAACTTCAAGGGGGAGGGGTATATTTTGCTTCACAGTTTCAAAGATGTGGGTTGTAGGTGGCTCCCTCAACTTCAAGGGGGAGGGGTATATTTTGCTTCACAGTTTCAAAGATGTGGGTTGTAGGTGGCTGGCTCCAAGGCACAAACGTGGCAGCAAAGGGCACAGTGGCACAAAGCTGCTCACTTCCTCGTTCCCAGGAGACAGAGAAGGGAAAGGGCCCGCAAGAGATTTGCCTTCCTTGTCATGCTGCTAGAGACCTCAACTACTGCCAGCAAGTTCAGTTATAAAACTAGCGAAAAATATAGTGCCCCCGTGACCCACTCTCTCCGCGAGTCTATTAATACAATTTTTATTCAGATAAGTTGGTACAATCTTATTAAGTATTTTAATATTTAGTATGGGTGTATATTTGGTGTGATGTTTAACTTTCTAATTATGCTTTTACTGTCTGTCTTAAAATGTCTATATCTACATCCACGAAAATAAAGGTATGGAATAGGATAATGAGTCTATTAAAATTTTCACAAGGTTTTTAAGCACTGTTAAAAAAATAATAGTACTCAGAAGTGTGAACAAAATTCAACTGAAGAATTTCTTTTCCTTTGGGGAAAAAGTTAAATGATTTCAAAATGATTATCTAATAATAATCAAGAGTGGCTAATTCTATAAGAATGATCATCTAAAAGTGGAAATAAAAGTGTTAATCTTATGTGAATTAACTAGGCATTAAAAGTATCTGTTAAATTGTGATTTTTAAACTGGATGATGCTTATTTATTTAAATAGAAAACAAGCTGTAGCTAGGATAAAACCAAGTTGCATAATTAATAAACCTGGTGAAAAAGAATAAAAGCAGTATACAGAAACTGTAAGGTCTCTTCTTATTTAGTAAAGATCAATGAAAATTTCATGAACTTGAAGGAAGAAAAAAGATTAGAAATTATATCAGCTGTAAACAAACATTAAAACAAGGTACATGATTTAGGTATCAAAAATTATTAATTAAAAAAACATTTCAACTGTTAAATGATAGAGAAATACAGAGAACCAAGAACAAAGACACTTAACAGATACAAAAACATAAATGATTCTGGGATTAATTTGTAGAGATTTGTGAAAATGTAGGCAAAAATTTTGGCAATGTACACATTTTTTTTCTATTCATCAATTGCTACTTTAGAATTTGGAGACTTGCTTAGTGCTATTACTGATACTTAATGCTATTTCCCCTCCATTCTCTGTTCTAAACACTTTAACCTGCAACTTCCTTAGTTTATTTACTTTCTGTAGTTTAAGTATTTTCATAAATTCATATTAGATTTTATACTCTAATTCATCTAACTCTTAGCCAAATCTTTTTATTATAAAAATTAGTATTCATTAAAGATCCCTAAAAGATGCAGAGCTTTCCATCTGCCATCAATCCTTAATTTAGTTTTTGCTTTAAGCCATAGCAATAGAGAACAGAGATGCTTATTTAAACCTTTTGCAGGTGTGCACTTAGCAATCTCTGGCGTCGTGCCATCAACCTATTTTGGGAGACGACAAGGCCAGGCACTCTGGAAATGTGGCAGTGCCTTCAGGACGCTGAGCACCGTGTTCTCCTCTATATTAAGGAGTGCCAGCTATATCAGAAACTACTCAAAATATGTGATTGAGAGTGTCTCTGTGTATTAAGTAGCTTCTTATAATTTTATTGACGAATGAAAAATTATTTGTGCCTGAAAGATCTGATAACAAGCTATTCTACACAAAAAAGGTGATGCACTTATTTTGTTTTCAAAGTCCTTAGTTTGTCACTATTCTGACTCTACAACTCTCATATTTTTCTGCCTTCATTTCTTTTACTTCCTATTTCTTTATTTTAAAACATTATTTACCTCATTGCATGATATGCTTCATTAGAAGGCATGAACATTTTAAGGATTTCCAACTAAAAATGAAATAGGCTCAGAACAATCAAGCAGTAATACAGCTACTTGAGAAAAGAAAGTCTAATTCCAAGCCCCATTCTATAATATTTTATGTTTTCTTCCTTAATATATAGAGTGTGATCTAATTTGTTGACTCTGTTAAATGGTTTACTCTGAAATGCTTTGATCTAACATAGTTCCCCTCCTCAAATATTCTGTAATACCTGTGAGAATTTGTTTAAAAGTACTGAAAAAATCTGTACATTCTTTATATGACCTATGCTTATATCTGATACTGGCATCCTCATTTAGAACAGAGCTTCCACTGTTTTAAAATTCTAAGCCTATGGCTGTTAGGCCTTGTATATGTCCCCCCAAGACCACATGCCCTCATAGGGAGGCCTCGGGAGGCAGCTCCATCACGGGTGTGATAACTGGATTAGGACACTGACTGGTTTCGCATAATTCTGGGTGCAAAGAATGAGAAGATCCGCCCTGGGTGTCGGTGACACAAGCTAATGAGTTTTTAGCTTGCATGGAATCAACAGAGGAAGGAAGAGCTCTCCGACTGTCCCTTGCTGCCTGTGAAGCCATGAACTGCTTCTGCTCTGCCACGCCCCTCTGCCGCGCTGCCCTCTTGGGAGCCGGAGGGCTATGGAGTGAGACCTGTATAAGGTGTGCGTTAAAATCAGCCTTTCCTCCTTTAACTCCGGGTATCAGGTATTTTGTCCCAGCAACAGGAATGTAACTAAGGCAGTTATCATTTTAAAATTCATTTCCTAAGTGGAAAAATGGGAACTTAGCATAAAACACAAGGATGTGGGAGAATTCCTGGGCAAGGCTCACACAGAGGCAGCATATTTAAAATGAGGTTAGAAGGGTTGGGAAGGCGTCTATAAAACTTTTACACAGTGGTCTATCTTGTTGTCTTTCATGTAGTAATGACTTAGCGATACCAAATCCTGAACCAATGGTAGCTAGGTTTGTCTCAATATTTAACAAAGCACTTTGAGTGCATACAGTTATCAATAATCAATAAGGCAACACTTAGGTATTATGGCTTCAAATGTCTATAACAGATTCACATATCTAGGGAAAGTAAGCAATGCTTCACACTAGAATTAGAAACCCATATGTATAGATCAAGATATTTTATAAATTTAATAGCAATACTATAGAGAAATCATACAGTTTTCTAAATTTACCAAGGCTACATATTTACTTAATGACAATTTTTCATCTGTGTTGTAGTATCAAAGAATAACATGTGGAAAATAATTGTCTTTGCCTTTGAAGAGTAAGTATTTGCACAATCTCAAAGTTTAGAGAAAATACTATATCTTGAATGAAGGTGATATCTCCTAAATAGGCCTCAAAAATACTGGTACAACTTTACCAAATGTAGTTCTTCAAAAGAAAGCATTGATTATAATTTTAGTACTGTTTTGTTTAATGAAATCCCAATGATATAGTTACTCTTCATGAATTTTGTCTTTTGTGAAATCTTCTAGAAGATAATTTAATATTCCAATATTTTCCTTTAAATGTCTTGTTTTTATTTAAAACTAATTAAAAATGACATATAGTTCTCATTCCTATTATATGATTGTCCTCAAGAGGAATAGATATAACTCATTTACTTTAAAAATAAAGATTTATACTTGATTTATATGAAATGGAATGAAGAAGAACTTAAGAAAAAAAAAGGTCTGTTTTTTTTTCTTTTTTTATCCTTTTTACTTGCAAAATGTAGGTATCTTCCTGATGAAAATAGACATAAGGCTTTCAAATTATGTCTAAAAATGATGAAATGTAGGTCATAAAATTTCTAAGATAATGTTCAGTTTTTACACTGTATCTGGTTCACATGAGGAGCAGCTTAATTTTTGCTGCTTTTCAATTAGTTATTCAACATATTCAAATCCACGGTCTCTGTAATCCATTCGATAAATGTTCATTAGGTTGTTATATGAGTACAAACTAAAGAGAAAATATTGATAGGCCAATACTGCCCTGAGTATTAATCCATTTTTTTGTTTCTTTTGGTTCCTTTTTCTTTGTTGGTTTCTTTGAGGCAGAACCTCACCATATAGTCCAAGCTGGCAGTGAACTCACTTTGCAGCCCAGGCTGGCCTAGAACTCTCAGGTAATCCTCCTGCCTCAAACTTCTGAGGCTGATATAATAGGCATGTGCCATTCTGACTGTCATTTTCTGTTTCTGTGACAAAATACACGAAACTGAGTGCTCAGAAATATGTATGGAGCTCACAGTCTGAGAGACTGGAAGTCCAAGGACTGAATGTCCCATGGATTTGGGCTATGGTAAAGGTCTCCTGTCAAATGGGACCTCCGAAGCAGGAATGAGCATGAGAGGTCCCATGGTAAGACAGGAAACCAGACCCCAGGAAAGGGCCAGTTTTACTCTTTGAACAGCAACCACTCTCCCATGATCTTTGTGAGACTAGCATTACCCCTTCCTAGGGCAATGCCATCAGTAACATAGTTACATCCCCCTGGGCTCCCCCTCTTAAAAGTTTCACCATCTTCCCATGTTGCTACACTGGGAATCAAGTTTCCAGCACTGAGCCCGGGGGAAGCACATTCAAGGCACATACAAACTTTGTAACCTAATATTATTTCTTCACCAAGGAAATCCATCCTAGTTTGAATAAATAATCTCCATCTTATGGGAAAGACTTGATTATCTATTCTTATATAAAAATAGAAATTTAGAATATAATTTCACTTGTTTCTGTCATATTATGTGCTTTTGGGATCTGGTCAATAATGTAAGAATGTCCTAATCATAAACAACTGAACAGAACAAACTGATGTGCATTTGGAAGATTGTGGCTTCCACTCAGTGATATTTTCCAAATAATTACAGAGAAAATATAAGTAGTTGTGCATTAAAATCAAGAATGAACAACTAGTGATATGTTTAGAATATCTGAGATAATGTCACCATAGTTTTTATGATAGATATGAATCTATAAATTTCTAATTTCATAAAATATCATTAGACATGTATGTCTATGCCATAGTTTGGGTCTTAAAGCCAGCCCCACAATGCAGTGTGTTAGAGACACATTCCCATAGTCTCCAGATTGGTGCTAATATAAAGTGGAAACTTTAATGGGAGCCTAAAGGGAGGTCTTAGATTATTGGAATGCACTTTTGAAAGACATATGAAAACCCTGGATCCTTCTCTTTCACTGTTTTGCACTTGAGCTGCCATGTGGTGAGCAGGTTGCTCTACGAATTGCTCTTCCCTGGGAAGGATAACCTCGTCACAGTTCTACAAACAAGAGGGACAACAGATAACTGCCTGAAACCTCCAAAACTGTGAACCAAAATCAACCTTTTCCTTCTTTGGTTGTTGTTTTATTTCTGGCATTTGTAACAGCAATAGAGAGCTGACTGACACAATGGATGTGCATAAAGTACATACCTAATTTTAACATATATTTTTATCATCACTGGCAAGGCTGTAGTTCATACAGATTGTTCTGCTAGACAGTGAGTTTATCAAAGAAAGATATTATGTGTTGTTTGGGTCTATGTTTATTGTCCCTAATCTATTGTACCATATTATACTGCTTAATAGGTGATTATTTCTAATTTGGTTTTTCACAAGGTAGTAATATTTATTTAAAATATTTTGTGGCATAGATTATTTGACATCCTGTAGAGGTTAGGTAAGAGTCAAATGAAAGTGTGATGCACTCAAATAAAACAAGAGAAAGACCCTAGGATTTCTTCCTCTCTGCATTGCCATTTGAATCTACCCTTCGCTCGGAAATATTTACTGAGTCATCTGCCATATTGTCGTCTCTGAGATGCTGTTTAGTACTTACTAACCCATTGTATCAGGTTTCTATGTTTCTCAAAATAGAAAGGCAATTTTTTGCAGTGTTTCATTGACTTTTGCTCCCCCAGGTACTACTGTGGTTGTACATATGTATCAAATATCCCCAACCTTATTGAATCAATGTTTGTGTGAAATCTTGACAATGATGTTACTCAAAACTTTCAAAGCTAATGTGAATTTGCAAGTTTACTGCTTCTATTTAATGATAATATGTTTAAGTATTTGTTGAGAAAATACCATGCAGGTGTGCTACAATCAAGATTCACAGCAAGCAGTTCTTTAGTGAGAGAATTTGAGGCAATGTCTTTCCTCTTAATGAACCTTTGAGGCAATAAACTTTTGTGTCCAAACAGAAAGTCTGAGAATTTTCAGTGATGGCAGTACTATGAATAGGCATCTGCCATATCTTCACAAGGACTGAGAAGATGCTCAATTTACTTTAGAATATTTAATACATATTTTTGAAAGTATGTAGTGACAGGATTTGGGTGCTTATTTTTGAGTATATTCATTATTAATATTAAAGGGAAGATAAACCCTTAATCACTTCAATTAAGAAATATCACGAGTTTGAGTTTGTTTTCTCCATGTTGTCAAAATCTAAAACCTAATTTTCTGTAATAATTCATAATTACTTCATCTTTTCATCCCATCTGGAGGGTAATCAACATATAAGCATAAGAACCAGCTGCTGCCCCAGTCATGGGGCATCTGCCAGGAATGACCTGGGCTCTTTTCCAGCAGTAAAAACCCCAGAAAACCTGCTAGCCAAAAGGCAATTGGTGCAAAGGCGACCATAGCTTCCTTTTCACCCAACATTTTCATTCCTTGGGATGTAGGTGTCTTTCACCTCCTTGTCTCATTGTTCACAGCATGATTTTATAACCGAGCAACACTTAGAAAGTTTCTAATTTATATAGCAATAAACATATCATTACTGAGATGATGTAGAGGTAACTACCTATGCAAAAGTTTGCTTGCTTTCAAAGATACACCTAGGAATATCAAGACTAATGTAAACACAAGAAAAGAAAACATAAAATGGTATCTGTCAAGGAATATGTAATAATACTATTACATAAATGATTGTGGGTTTTTACATACATTTATGACTACTATGAATTATACAAATTCTCTATGAGTCTATAATATTGTACTTGTTATAAAAATGACAAATGTGCTATTTTTCAGTTGAAAGGTTAAAGATAACAATTGTTGAGCTTATAAAACAGGCACTTTACAGCATGTCAGCTACCCTTTATATCAATAGTGTAAGCAGGTTTTAGTATTTTTCATGTTTCAAAGCAAGAGATTAACTTGTACTAAATTAGGCAACTCATTATTTCTACTGCCTGTTAATCTCATGTTTTCCAACTAAATACCACAAAATTACTTTCAGGGCTATTTTTTTTTTTAATAATACCAGCATCATTACTCATTTTAATCCTTTAATGCCATAGTTTCCAAGCCAAAAGTGTATTCCAGATAGAATTGCTTAGAAGTAGCATAAAAACCCAAGAAGTTATTAATATTTTAAAGAAACACATTTGGAAAGATCGGTTGTAAAAAGCTAGTAACTTCCAGATTAAGCATTTGAGCTAATGACATTTGTTTTTCATTTTGACTTGTCTTAAATGAATTGCTTGTGCTTTAAGGTATTTCCAAGATTTAAAGTTATATTTTGTAGCCTGGCTTCAAATACATTTTCCCTGTTTCCTTTTCGTCATGTGCTTCTCAGGAAGGAAAAATGTATTGGAAGTATTCAGAAAAAAGAGTTATCCCCTTTCAAACAATATTATGTTTCTTAAAACTAGGATGAAATATATTTCCTTTTATATCTGTCTTATTTTCAATTCAAGTTTCAATGGATACTTCACTAACAGGCATTTCAAGGGAATATTTAATTTTTGAAACCTGCCATATGTTCTGTAAATTAAAATTCAATAATCAAAATAAACTAAGCCTGCCTTTCTTTTGCCCCATGCCTTCATGATTCTTAGTAGAAAAATCAGATAAATTTTTCTCATAAAGATTTTGGTTAAAATTCTCCTTGCCCAAAGATATTAAATGCCTTGTTATAATTCTTAACTTTATAAGTGGAATATTCCTTGGTTTGAAGAGAATAAAAATAGTACTTTAATTTAGATTTATTTTAAGATAAGCAAGAATTATTACAATTTTACAAAGCTTCACTGCTAAAATATCTGTCTTGGAAAATCTCTGCTAGAGTCTGTTCAGATACTTTTTCCCTCTAATTCTATGACAGTATATAACTTTGTTACTATCCCTATCTCTTGAACAGTCTCTTCAACAAATTCCTTTAGATTGGTGTACCTATTATTTGCCAGTGGTCTTAAATTTATTATCCAGTCTGCCATGGAAAAGTTTTAAATAGAAAGATGTTATGTTACTCTGTGTATCTCCAAACATTTCCCCATACTAATTTTCCCTTTCTAAGCATATTTAGTTTTTCAAAACCATATTCTGTTTTGACAGTTTAAGTTCAAACAGCTCTGATTCAAACTTATACCATCTCTGAATAATCTTGTTTTCCTATCCACAGCTATTTTGATTAATCACCCTCTTATTATGGTGGAATATTATCCCCCCAAAGAGATGCCAAAATCTTAACCCTCAGGACCACAGGGTATGAATTTATCTGAAAATAGTTTTGGGATTGATGGGTCAGTTAAGATCGGGTCAGGCTGGAGTTTGTTTAACCCTTAGCTGACAGAGGCGGAGCCTTTATGAGAAGAGAGAAATTGGGACTCAGACATACAGACAGCAACCTTTGTGAGGAGAGGTGATACACGGTGCAGAAACAGCCGTCTGAGAACAGAGGCCAGCTCCCAATGGCCTCCTACAAATGAAGGAATGCCGGCCATGGCCGGCAAAAACCAAAGTTGGAAGGATCACGGGCATGTTTGCTCGCTGAGGTTTCCTGCAAAGCATGGCCCTGTCAGACTTTTGAACTTCTAGACTTTAAAATCCTGAGAGAACAAATGTCTCTTATTTGAGTTGCTCAGCTTACACAACTCTGTTCTAAACCTCTAGCAAGCTGAATGCAGTTACTACAGCCCATCACAAAATCTCAGTCATCTTTCACTCATCAGGCACTGAATCCCTCACAATAAATAAAATTTCAACTGCTCTTAATTCTTTATTGACCATAATGGTTATAGCTTTCCTCAGTCCATACCTGTTATCCTATCTTAATTCCAAGCCTTTATTATATCTTATGTGAGAGTTTAGAAAGCTTTGGTGCATCAAGTACATCAGTAGCCTGAATTCTTTTGACAACTGCCTGGTCCCACTTTCTTCTGTTATGTAACTCCGTAGTTTCCTTTCTTCACGACTTGGGACTCCACTGGTAAGGAAGTGTAAAGCCACTAAGTGTAGGAGATCTTCACTTAGAGTCTTCATTGGGCCTGAGTTTCGGGATTATCACTGTAAAACATGCTTGTGTCAAGGCCTTAGAGGATGAGACAGAGCTCAGTCACCCCACCCTCCACAACTGCAAGCTACTCAACGACAACATAAGGTTGTAGAGAGCAGAAACCTCTTTCTTACCTGAATGAGCCAAAATTGCTGAACTGCATTCTTTAATTGTCTATGGCTATATGACCCTGAATGCTTCTGCTCTTGTCTCTTGGATTAAATAAATCTTTTTTTGTTTTTCTTGGTACTTCACATGGAGCTACATTCACTTTCTGTCTGTCTGTCTCTGTAATTATTTTTTGGAACAGGGTCTTGTTAAGTTTCTAAGTTGTCCAGCTAGGTTCAGTTATGATCCCTGTTCTAGCTGTGATTCTCCTGTCTCAGATTCCCAGAGGCCTGGTGTTATAGGAAGGTATGACACACCCTGATAAGAATCTCTGACTTTATGAAATCCCAGAGGTAAAAACAAACATGATAAGGCAAACATATTCACAGGTTCAAATTAAAATTTATATAAATTCATATTGTTTTAGAGATGTGCTATTAAGTACTGTGATGCACTCATGAGATAATATTTTATCACTAAACTATTGCCTCATAAAAGAGCTAAGAACATAATGAAAATTTGTGTTTCAAAGGAACCAAATTAGGAAGCTTAATGTCAAGAAGTAGTGCCAGGAAATACCTTTATATCACATAGTGTTCAAACAAGTCTATACCTATAAGATTAGAAAACTGAATTATTTGTGGAAGTGTCAATTGTTGTATAGAGAGATTTCAACTTGGATTATAAATTCATGAGCATATGAGAACTTATTGCTAAGTAAGCAGACTCTATAGAGATTAAGTATTCCAAAAGTAACAGTATGTATACACTTATGCTTATATATAGGCATCAAAGAAACATATCCCTTCAGCTTTTAAAGTCATTCTTTAAACTATATAAATGACATGACATGTTGAAAATAAAATTTTAAGAAGAAATTTGCATTTTTAATATGAGAGTTAAAGTTATTTATATAATTTAACTTAAAATCGAAAAGGCGTATGACATATGCACATGCAAGTCTCAATGAAACTTTGGATTTTTCACATTGCCACATCGGACCATTTTACACTTAATTAAATTTCTTCACTTAGAAATTTATTGGCTAAAATTGAGTCATTCATATGAAAACAGGCGCACCTTGAGACTAAATGCTAATTGAAATAAATTAGACCCTGCATGTTTCCAATCATATGAGAAACTCAAAGTATGACTAACTTGGGATCAAAACAAAAGAACATAGGAAACAGGGAGGTAGACTATAGTCTATGTATAGGGATAGGGAAGGAACGTGGTACTAGGGGAGTCAGTAAATGGGATGACGGTAGACCAGTCCACCATGATGAGCATACTTACATCTTTCTGACACTTAGTCATGTGTTTGGTTTCCTAGTTGTGTGAATAAGGTACTTTTTTAGATACCTGATGTAGTGACACATGCTTGTAATACCAGAACTTGGAAGGCTGAGACAGGAGGATTACCATGAGTTTAAGGCCACACTGGGCTACAGAGTGAGTCCAAGACTAGACTGAACTATATTGCAAGCCCTGTTTCAAAACAAACATACAAAAATATAAGGTATATTTTTGAAATGCAAGAGCTTTAGGAACCAACTGATATTTTTCATATTTTGAGAAAAACTAAGAGAGAATAACACAAACATTTCCCTTTTTCATATATATTTAGCATCATGAGTAGTTCAGGAGGCCTAATTATACATTCTTTTAACAATTGTTTACTGAAAATTTTCACATACTCTGCCCATTGATTCATCTGATTTAAATATAATTGATTTTAGCACATACTTGGAATTAAATGCAAATGAATTTTGCTATATTTAATTGATATTGACAATTTCAATAAATAAAGCCTTGCTCAGTACACTCCACTTACAGAGTACAGTGGCCCAAGCAGCTGGTTTTAACCCTCTTTCAAAAGTTAATAAGAAAAGAGAGCATTCTTTTCCAAAAAAACAACCCTTTGAAGAGTAACAGGACAAAAAAACACTGTTCAATATTGTCGAGTTAGTTCAAATAGATTTATTTTGAAATAGTCTTTAATTGGCTGAATGTTTAATTTTTTTCTTAGTTGTGGACACAAAAACTGAAGAAGGACATATGTTATGTAATTCAGTAGAAATTGATAGAATAGTCAATATCTAACTATATTACCGCGATTTATCAATGTTTTCATGAGAAAAAGCTGGATATGTGTCACGTCATTTTCATTTCATTTGTAAACACCATGCAAAATTTGTTACACCAAATAAAAAACAGTTTGGCAGGTTCAAAAACTGGCAATTGCTGCTTTAAATAATTTAAAATATATTCTCCCTTTCCTGTTTCACTTTTCAAAATTAATTTTACTTTGTATACCTGAGGTTTACAGCATTTTATGGGAGGCATGAACAACCTACACTGAATGGAACAGATTAACAAAACTATCATTACACAGAATAACCTATTTTGGTGAGAATAACTGAAAATATCTACATAATAAAAATAAATCTCTTTTTTATTTTAAAGAGAATGAAAAAATAACAAAATAACAACAGAGGCAAAAACAACACAAGGCAAAAAAAGAAAAATAAATAAATCTCTAATATTAAAAGATCTTATTAATCATGTCCTTCATGTACATAACTCTAGGCTTCTATAACTACATGTCTGAAACTTTATATTCTTTGACTTAAAACTTTCCACTCCCTTCATTCACTCTGGCCATCATATATGTGAGATCCTGCAATATTTTCTAATGGTTGGCATATTTCACTTAGCATAATATCCTTGAGGTCTATCCATGTAAGAAGTGGCAGATTTTCTTCTAAGACTGAATAATATTCCATTGTGTACAGATACACATGACATTATCCATTGTGTAGATGGATGATAATATAAATTGTCTGTTTGTTCAGTTGCTTCCACGTCTTAGCACTTGTGAATAACGCTGCACCAAACACGGAGTGTTCTCATCTTTCCAGCTGGCGAGTTCATCCCTTTCACCTAAAACAGAGCTGGTGTGCATCTCATGCGTTTCCACATGTGGGACTGCTAGTTCATATGGTAGTTGTATGTTTAACTTTTTGAGGCCCTCTGCACCATTTTTCATGATGGCTTCTCTGGTCTACACCCTCACCAACAATGAGTTAGGTTACCTATGTTTGTTCCATCTTGTCTTGCTGACAATAGCCAATAGCTAATTTAAGATATAATCGGAGATATGGTACAGTGGTTTAAATTTGTGTTAATCTGGTGGCTGGTGATATTGAACAGTTTTTCACATATGTACTAGGCAGTTTACTGTCTTCTTGAGAGACGTGTTTGCTCAGGTTCTTTGCCCATTTGTAATCAGATTGTTTTCTGCTCTTGAGTTAAAAAATGTACTTTTAATGAAAAATTTCAATAACATTTCAATATAGAAGGTGTAGATATAAATATGGTATCAACTTTTATTTATTTTTTCTCTCTAACAAAAACATCTTTGTTTCCTCTTCATGAAATATCATTAGCAAATCAGGTGCCAGGTCTGATGAAAACATATGGACCCATTCTGGAGCCCTCGAAGGAATGGTGTACATGCCTTGGTTCCACAGAATGATGTGCTACCTAGGCTCTCAGACGCTCAGGCCCCTCTGCAGCAGTGGCAACAAGAGACTTTCTTCCCTTCCTTCATTGTGTCCATTTCCTCAGTCTTCATATGCAGCATAACTCTATGCTGCTTTTCATTTTAGGTGTCTCAAATACTTGGATTTGAGCAATCCCAGAATGAGCATCTGAGATGAATGTGTACTTCTCAGATGAAATACAAAGGGCAAATAAATACGTGAAAAATGTTCAACATCTGTCATTCAAGAGACGCAAATTAAAGCAACACTGAGACTCCATCTCGCCCTAGAAAGAATGGCTGTCATCAAGAAATCAATCAGCAGCAAATACTGGCAGCGCTGTGGAGAAAAAGGTACCATTGTCTGCTGGGAATGTACACTGGTCCAACCACTGTGAAAATCAGTGTGGAGATTCCTGAGTAAACTAGGGTTAGAGCTCCCATTCAAACCAGCTCTTCCCTTTCTGGGTATTTTCCTAGAAAAAATGAAAACATCATACCAGAGCAAAATATGTGCACCCATGTTTATAGCAGCACAATTTGTAGCAGCTAAATATTGGAAACAACTTAAATATCCATACATGGAGGAGCAGATAACAAAGATGTGGTAGATTTATACAATGGTGTATAAGCTTCAACTGTGAAGAAAGGTAAACTGGAGGCTTTTATAGGTAAATGGGTGCAACTAGACACTATACTCATAAGTGAAATAAATCAGGCTCACATGTGTAAACACTGTATTATCTCCCTGGTGTAAGAACCTGAAAGAGTAAATAAGATACAGAAGGTACAATAGATATTGTGAGAGGGAAAAAAAAATGCTCAAAAGAAAAGAAAAACTGGGCTGGGGGAAAGAGAAAAGAAGGAAGGGGAAAATGTGTATATATACATACATAAGATAGCTAAGATAATTGTACTATTAATACCTATTAGTTCTTGAAATGAACAATTCTTATATTGTTTGATCAATTTTACCAGCCTGTATCTGGTAAACTGAGAAGCTACTTTGAAGATAACAGTATGTAATATAACAACCATTGTTAATTTCCTATCATCTTGTTTTGTAATTCTATATCATTTTTATTGTTTTATTCTCTCATTAAATATATATACACACATATGTATATATAGAGATAGATATAATTTTGAGTAATTTTTGTACCATTTTATTATAATACAATATTAATAATTCTGCCTAAGAAAGTTACATTGACTTGCCTTTTTTCTAAAAAAAACATTAAATCTAAAAACCAAGACAATATTTTTGTCCTTTTGACACTATGCAGTGCAGGGTGGCCTCAAACTCACATTGTAGCCCAGGAGGGCCTTGAACTAGAAAGTATCCTCCTGCCCCAGCCTCCTTACTGCTGGATTACAGGCATGTTCCACCACGCCTGGTTTAAAACAGTATTTTTATTTATCTTAGTTGACTGCCTGAATTACATTTTATTTTAAATTATTGGTTGAAAGGATGATATTTTTAATGTTATCATTCAGAGTCAATGATTTAAACTATGGTCTTTTATCATTCCTTGTCATTTACTTTTCTGGAAATTTCCTTATTCTCTTAATAATCCCCAATTATTAAAAAGGGGCAAAGAATCAATTTTATAATTTTTATCACATAGAGTTTTTCTATAACTAAATATTAATACTCAGAGTAGTTTGCAGAGACATGTAATTAGTAACTGCCAAATAGCATCTATATTCTCAGGATGTTACTCCAACTAGTACTAAAATTGATCAGAGAAACAATTTGTTATACACTTTGAAGAAAATTGACACACGTGTTAACCAAAAATCAACATACGTGTTAATGTTAACTCTTTTATATAACACACAATTTTATACACATACAACAATCAAAACAGGATTGATCCCAAATAATAGAGAAAATGATGGGAAATGCACATTATTTATAAGAAATATATAATGGTTTACACATATAGAAATTGCTCTCTAAATTTTTGTTCATCTGAAATCAGGTTTTGAGGATGTATTTAATTTTATTAGCCTGTCTCTTCTTGGTACCTTCTGGCATGGAACGAGGTCTATGGCCTATGCAATCATACATCCACTGCACTTTTACCTTCATTAACATTTGATTGTATTTCTCAAGCTAACAAAATGGAACAAAATATTATCAGGAAAAAGGTTGAGAGTAGCAGTGAAGAGGAAAGAAGAAAATAGATACCTATATATTAATAGATTGAATCTCATAGAATTGAGAAGTACAGAATATATTCAAGATCACCTATTTGATTAGTTTATTGTAACAAAAATATACATCCCTTGTCTTAATGACATTCTTCATTGCTGGGACAAATTATCCAACACCCATGATTTAAAGAAGGGGAGTTTAATTTCGGCGAGTAGTTTCAGAAAACTCAGTCCACGTGTGGTCAGCCAGCTATAAGGGAAGAACGGTACCGTGGGAGAGCTGCTGAGACAGAGAGAAGAAGCAGCAGCCAGGAACTGGATTTACCCTTGCACGTCACACCCCACCTCCTGCTTGCTACCTCAGGTCAGCTGTCGCAGCCCAAGGCCCACCTCCTCCCAAAGCTCTGCCTCTGGGTGTATGAGAGTGGGGGAGGGGGGCAGTTATTCTTGATTTAAATCACAACTCCTCTCAAGATATATACAGCAACCTCTTCCAGCATGCACTTTCCATGAGGACTAAAGGTAGAGAAGAGAGAAACTAGACTCCAGAGGTCTTACTGTCTTATGTACAACTGTACTTCTGGAGAACATAGAATAACACAAGGGGGATTTGTCGACAAGAGAGTGGCCGAAGGCTCTGAGAGTTCCTAATTTTTACATCACTACTTAGTTATTAAAGGACACAATGCCTTAGAAGGAAAGGAATTCTTGATTATGGGCTTGAAATAGGCAAAAAGGGAAAAGAATAAGAATCAGGCTCAAGACTGGACCATCGGCCTTTTAGTGCCAGGCAAGCTTCAGGATAGTATACGAGGCAAGCGTCACTCCGAACTATTAGGGGAAAGAGGCAGGCAGCTTTCCCAAGGTCACAAAAAATGGGAACAGTGGACTTGGATTATATTAAACAAGCAGCTCCTTTTATGATGTGCCTGAGAAAGCAAGGTTGTACATATTTTAACTGAGTGCCATATCAGCTCCAAAGGTAAAGTTGAATAACTTGCTTAAGGTTTTTGAGAAACTGAAGGAAGAGTCTTGAATTTAAACTCAGAAGCACTTGACTACATGTGTCATTATCTAATTCTTGGATCTCATCTGATTTTCACTGTTACCTGACACTTTGCTGCTGCTTCTAATATAAATGTCTCTGGATGGTGACATAGTTATTCCTACCTGGAGAAGTGATGTATAAAAAATTCTATAACAATATGTAAAATGTATTTGGAAAAACATTAGGACATTTACATAAAAACAAAAGAAATGAAAATAGTTTATACTACAGGTTTCAGTATGCCTTATATTGCCAAAGTACAATCGCTTTCAGAAAACGATCATGCTTCTGAAAAATACGTCCTTCATAGTTTTAAATATTTTTCATTTTAAAATAAATTTTAAAAATTTTGAGTGCATGTGATATTTTGTAGATTTCTGCTATTTTTAATAATAGTGAAGACTCCTCCTCTGGGACTTCTGATGAAATGCATTTTCAAATGTTTTCCCTCTTTTCCAAGAGCACAATCAGCTGACAAACAATGAATTCTTTTGGTTGCAGTGAAAACATTAATTTTCATCTTATGACTAAGTCTTTAATTCACAAGTCTAATCTTTACTGCTATCCTGATTTACATTTAATTCTCTGAATAAATCTTCCACATACACTTCATTCCAGGTTATGGACTTAATTATACTGTTGTTTCATTGCATTTCTCAACACTCATTTAAATCTCACTTTATTAGAGCATCAATTTTTCTTACAACTGCTTAGTAGAAGAGAAGCTCTGTACTGATCAAGCAGGCTTACTTCCTGTATACTGTTCTCAGAGATCATCAATTTTTATTAAACCCGCAGTACAACTGACATGCTGAGATAGGCAGATGTTCACACACAAGAGGATACTTTATTCATAACAAGACAATAATATGCTAAAAAATAAACAAAATACTGCCATATGCGATGTCTCATGAATAATAAAAAACACATTGTAATTTTTTTGCTAGAGAATGTTTTAGAAAATGTTCAAAAGTAAAATATGGCTCATGAAACTATCTCGTCTAGAATCTATATCTGTCATAGTTAGTTATGTAACTCCATGCCCAGATATAAAGCCACATAACTTTCATTTTCTTTTCCTTTCATATTTTTAACTATTTTGAACAGTACAGTAAAACTCCCACAATTATTTATGCTTTTATTACTCTTACTGCAACCTCTGAGTCCATAAGCACCTTAAACTTTTAAAGTGACTTGTCGTCTGTATCCTTCTTTGTTCAGTTATCATAGCGATCACAGGTAACGTTCCTTTTCAATATTCCTATTTTGAGAGGTAAAATACTTAAAACATCATTATTTGAGAAAGTGTTTTGCCTTATGATTTTCCTACAAGTCATCCTGCATTTCCTTTCAGGATTTTATTGCCCCGAATCATGCCATTTGTTGTCCTTCTCTAAGGGGATCTACAAATGGGAAAGCAAAGGCCAATTCTACGGAGCATTTTGAGGAAAGGATGAAGAAAATCATTCCAAGGGTGTAGACCTACAGGACACGGGCATGGAGGCCAGGCCATCTGCAGTCTGCTGGCTGAAGCATCTGTGGCTATCATTGTTAGCGTGCAGTGGAACAAGCAGCTCCAGTGTATTTTGCCCATCATAATCTTCTACATACAATGTTGGAATCTTTGGGCTCAAACAGGGGTCTCGCTTCCTTGAAGTATTTCTCAAATATCCTTTCAAGAAACCCACTTTCCCATGTGTTGCTTGTATGAACTACAGAGATGCCTTTTTGTTTTCTCATGACACTGATGCTCCACAGAGAATTTCCTTCAGGAGATTCAACTATACGGGGGAGCATTTCAAGTATTATAAAGGAGTTAGGTACCTAAGTAAGAGACCAGTCATGAGTGCATGCCCTGTCCTCTTCTGTTCTGTTCTGTTCTGTGAGGCTTATTCTGGGACCCTTTGGGTCTCCAGCATGATTAAAGGGGCTAACTTTACAGTCATGGCCCAAATGAACAAGAGAATCCAGACAAAAGCAGTTTGTACTCTAGAGTCACTATAAGTGTCTACAGTGACTGGCATATTCTCTTGTTTTTAAACTAAAGATTTCCCAAACATTGAGCCTAAACATCAGTGTTAGCCAAAAATTGGATCAATGTTATGAATGTACAGATTTTACAACTGTCACTAAATTGAATATTGGGTTGAGGTCAAGTAAATAAAGGACTCAACAAATAAATGACTTGAATTATCATTCCATTGTCCTAAAACAATGTGCCAAAATAGTTAAAGTAATAAAAATTTTGTATGTAAATTCATGGTTTGCAGGTAATGTTCTTAGTATGCCTGTGTTTATTTATTCAGAAGCTTAGGAAGTAAATCAGCAAAGAGTGACATCTTTGTCATGCTCTAAAACATTCTACTAGAAAATAGAATAAAAATACATTCCCTAAAATACATTCATTCATACGTGACATATGTTAAGGTTTCTAAATATACTATGACATCTTTTCTTTCATACATTTTAATAGTTTTGCATACTGCTTTTAGAATTTAGTTTTAAAATTTAAAAGAATTAACAGACTAGATTTCTGCTGTATTTCTCCTATCTGAAGCAGTTGTTTTCCTTTCGGGTGACTTGTTTCTTTAGCATAATAACCAGAAGTAAAGGGCAAGGCTCTCATCATGCTCTTTCATTTGCATCTGAGAACCTGAAATCTAACATTAAACAAAATTAGGTAAGTCTTGGTACTATGAACTTTGAGCAATGCCAAGTCATGACTTATACTCCATAGTACATTGTCAAACTGAAGGGAAAAATAATGCATCCCTTCAGTGAAATGGCAAGCTCAGAAAGGGGTCCATAATCGACTCTTCTCATTACAATAAAATTGTTTCACAGTGTTCCTGCCAACACTTAGCTTTTTAAGGATTTTTGACAGAGGTTTAAATTTTCTTGATGAAATTCTGTAAGAACTCTACATTATAATTGGATTCGGATCTCTTAAAATGGTACTTTCCCATCATGGAGATTTTTCTACACATGTATGTACTGGCTGTGCATTTTATGTCTCGATTTTGAAAAATAACACTAATATCATTCCTTTTAGGTCACTGTTCCTCTCACTGTAAACTACCGGCAGATTTGAGAGACAGGCAGCCCTTCCAGTTCCCCTAATAATATTACAAAGCAAGGGAAATATACTCTGCACTTTTCAGGTCACTGTCACGTTTTACTAAAGAATACAAGGTGGTATCTTAACAATGTTTGGAATCCTTAGCATTTGTAATTTAATAATGCACATATTTCTAAAGAGGCATTGCCAGCAAATAAACCAGAAATCTCTGAACCAGTTTTCGACTATTTGCTTGAGTGGAACCATCAGTGCCTGCAGCAGCGTTGCAGGGATCTGTTCATTACTAAGTACAACACCTTCAACTTAACTGCAGGCTGAAAATAATCACAGAAGTCACTGCCTCACTATTTTCTGGAACTAATATTTGTCCCAGGATCTCTAGGCCTCAGGCGGTGACAAAGATCATCTTGTTTTGTAATCCCGTATCTGGAAGAAGTTTGCAGAATTCTGTTTATAACCTACCCTAAAACTCCCACTTCATCTGCCACCTCACGGCTCGAGGTAGTTGTACCAAGATAGAGGTTACCAAATAATAGGCAATCTAGTTGACAGTTCAGTAAATAACTTTTGGAAATTTTATGTCTCTGATTTCCACAGGGAAACTAGCAAGGACTACGGTTTTTATCCTCTGAAAGGGCAGTTTACTTGTCTTTTATGACTGAATTGTATGTCTCTCCCTTGACTCATTCACATCACCAGAATTACCACTGCTTCCTTGAGGAAATTCACAGACACACGCTCTTTCGGAGCACCGTTTATCCTTGAGGGTACCCTGGCTTTGATGTTGGAGGGAGAGTTACAAGCTGTTTGCAGGGAAGTTAATAAACAGCAAAGTCTTAGGAGACATATTTCACTTGTTATCATTTGGCTACTTAGGGAAAATAATTCCAGGAAAAAATTACCTTCTGAAGACAGATAAATAATTAGTAGCAATAATAGCTTGTCCAGGTGAAGCAAAAAAGAGATAAGGTAATTGTTTCAAAAAGATGTTTTAATGTATTTAATATATATGAAAAATACAAGCAGGCGTAAATGATATCACAAAGTAACACTTTTCTCTAATGACCCTGAGAATGTATTTACTGAGACAGGCTTTCTTTATGTTGCCCAAGTTGGCCTTTAATGTCTGAGCTTCCGGCTTCTCCCTCCTGAGTATCTGCCCTGGCGAGTGCAAGCCATCGCAACCACCTGACAATCAGTATTAATAAACAGAGTGCAAATTTATTGAATAACAGGTCAGTGAATATGTCCTACTATGAATTTCATATACTTCTTCATCTCCTCTAACAATAATTTAGTGAAGCATTACTCTTGCATTTTTAAGGCATGGATGAAAACACAAAGAACCTGTCAGTTGCCTACAGTAAAGCAGTGGCACTACCCTTAGGACCTGTATCACTTTGACCTCATTAAATTATTCCATTCACCAGCCCATGCAGATGAACAAACATTTTTTCTGTCATCCAGTTAGCCTGCCAAAAATTCACTTACTTGTTTGCTCAGCAAGTGTCAGCTAAACCACAACCATTTCTTAAATTGGAAAACATGATTTTAAAGCTAATTTGGATTTCTTAATTTGAGCAGGACAAAATTTACTTGTGGATTGCTCTCCAAAACCTATGGCTAAAATGTAGATGGAGAGTAAGTGCAAAGACCATTCTTCAAGTCCATATTCATGTTATCCAGTGGGAATCCTTTTGTCCCTGATTTCTTTTGCTTTCTTGGAAGGGAGGAACTTTGTGTTCCACTCCCCAGGAAAGAAATGTGTGGGAGAAACACATCTGACTAATGCATTTAAGAAAAGAAATGGAGATGGCTGATTCAGTGTCTCCTAGGTTTCCTTTGGCACTCAGCTGATTTGCAAGACACGTGCCTCCCCTGCCGTTTCTGGGAGTGAGCTTGGGCTGGTTCTTGCACTGCGGGGGGTACACAGATGCCCACAGCGCTGAGGACTGCAGAACTGAGTTTATGTAACTCTCCCGTGAAGGTAAACGAGACCATCTCATCAGATTAACCAAAGTGCTGTCCTCGGCATTATTGGCAATGCATACACCATTTCATCTTCCATTTCTCTGTTCTTTTGTTTCTTACCTGAGAAGAGTAGGAATGTCATTCTCTTCATTTCCCCAGAAAACCTCAGCATCTTTTTTTTTTTTTTTTTTTTTTGCGGTACTGGGGATCGAACTCAGGACGCTGCGCTTGCTAGGCAAGCACTTATTCCACTGAGCTATATCCCCAGCCTCAGCATCTTATTGTTAAAAGAAACAACATTGGATGAAATTTAGAACTACTTACTTGAGCAAAGCATGATTCAGAAATCAAATGGGGCAGCGTTCAGAGCACGCAAAGGTGGGCAGTGAACTTCTCTAGGCCACACACAGCAGGGTGGAGAGCACCCGATGGGCTACAGTTCAATGGGCCTCATTTGGGTGTGGTGTGATGAGGAACTTGCTCTCTGTGTTTGGGTGAAGCTCACCTCTTTGAGACTGGCTGAAACTCATCTGTTTTCTATAAAATATAAATTAGGCTTCTGTTTGTTATATACTAAGTTAGGATGTGATTTCTTTATATAGGAAGTCATACTTTGGAGAAAGCCTCAGGCCAATAACCTCTTGCTTATTTAATTTAATACTGTGAGAATATGTAAGACCTACTAGTTGAGAACTATATAATATTAAAAATTCTATTATAGTGTTAGAAAAAGCCTTAAGAGAGAGAAGGTATATTGCATTTTAAAGTTACCTTTTCACAAGTATTTATCCCAGGGTTATCTGCTGTTGTTAGAGTTTTGTTGTTTTAATGGTTCCATGAATTATTCAGTGTGACTTGTACAAGACTTAATAAGCAGGAATAGCATTTGCTGCAGTTGACACTGGTTTGACCTAAGGCACAAGATGTTCCTCCATAACTGAAACTGATCTACTGAAGTTGGTTTAAACTAAGAAGAAACATTAGACAAACATTTATAGCATTGACCTATGGATTAATTTTCCCTGCTTTTCCTCAGCCATTACCTCAGATTAGAAGTTATACCTGCATGTTATGACTCAGAGTACATAGTAAAACACACATCATCTTCAGACAGTCCATATTACTTGGTTTCAGAAAGGATCTGGGATGAATTACTTTGAAATCTGTTTAAAGTTTTTAGATTTCAAAAATCCAGATTGTGACTGCCTCGGTATAAGTTCAGGAGATCTTATTACAAAAATATGACAAAGAGAGTGGTCATTAATTTATAAAGAAGAAGCCATCAACTTCGATTGAGGGAAAATAACATGTCAATAAAATTCCTGCAAGTACAGAAACTTAAGGAAGGCAATTTTAAAAGCCTGAGCTGGAACAATCTGTCTCCAAAAATCTCATTTCTCAGGAAACCTAGGAGTGAGTGAACTGATTTAAAAATATGTTTCAGGAGTAGTGAAGACTGAAAACATAATAAATGTGAGCTAGTTAAACTGGATACCAGGTACATTGTCATGTGAGAAATGTTACGATTTTAAAGGAAAGAATATGCACACATGAAAGAGAAATAAGTGTTGGGGGATACAGACAGGTAGATGGGATAGAAAAGGGCACACCTGGGCACAGTTAGTTTTAGACACCATTAAAGAGAGGACACCGGTTTCCGTTTCCACTCGATCAAGGAGGGGAACTGATTTTAAGTAAAATCTCAAAAGTAGACCAAAAATATTGAGAGATAGCTTCTTAAAGATTCAAAAAACTATTTAAAATTGGAGAATCACAATCTTGATATAAGAACTAGGTAAAGAAATACTTAGGAATACTAAATAGAGAAAACACAAGCAAACTGAAAGGATTGGCTTGGAAAGATCACTGTCTATAATCTTTTGATCTCTGAGTGAGTTTCAGGGTGGCCCAGTTAGTGTTTGTGGAAAAGTATTGTGTTTGTTCTGAGGAAACAGACACAAGAGATACAACACCTTAAGAGCCAGGCAGAACGATGAGAAATCATGTCCTCTGACATGTTGGGAAAGTATTCTCTTAGTGGAAAGATTCACACCAGGTATGTAAAGATGTACAATATTTCCTTGAACATTCATTAATTTTTGCAACCCAATAATTTGTTCATTTGCTCTGCTTGGTTAAAAGGAAGTTATAAAATAAAATTTAGAGGATTTTCTAGAAAATACCTAGGTCTACTCCCAGCAAAGACTGGGAAGAACAAGTTTGTATATCTAGCAAAAGTGCTAGCTCTATATGTGGAAGGAAGAAAGTGTACTCATAAGGACTAAGCTGCTGAAATACCAAATGAGCTTCCCTCAAATTATGAGTTGTAAAGGAAGAAAAAATAAACAAAGGTAAATGTACTACTGCAGAGAAACTGAGGAGACATGAATACCGGGCAAGGAAATATTCAAATGCTGCAGAGAAACAGGGCTTTGAGATATTAGGTAGAGGCAGTGGTCAACAAAGAGGATTTCTTCTTAAATTTTAATTTTTTTGGTGTTCTTCCCAACAGTACAGGAAGGAATAAAACCTCAGGATCTGGGAACGGCGCCATGATCAGTACAATTTTCCACACATTGCTAAAAGGAACATACGCCTCAAATGCCAGCTTCTAGTGAGGACACAGTGGGTGCGAGTGGATGACAGTCGTGGCTCCAGCTATGACAGAGGTGTCTGCTGCTCGGTCCTCCAAGTAGGTCTCTGACCTGGCAACTTTGGAAGGCACTTTATCTTGTAAGGTCAACCAGTTACATATTTAGAATTCAATTTCGTTTTTACTTTAGCAAGAACTATGAATGATCATACTTTCATACGATATTTATATGACCATAAGGAGAGGCACATTTTGGACTGTGATTTTTTCTTCTGAGTTTCAACATTGGAGTGAACCTAAATTAAAATATAGAGAATATGTGGCTTACTATGCTTAAAGAGGGCATTAAAGAATTGCCACAATAATTATTATTTAATTTCTGCCATTATTGCATCCATTACAGATTAATTTCATCTCATAATCTTGGGGATGTACATTGATGAGGACACTAATACATACTTTCTGTTAGGAAATTAAGAGGCAATATCTAGCTTAGGGGTTAGGAGAGCATTTAGTTATTTTACTTAATGACTTGAGTTAAGTCAGGGCTTCTCCAGCTTCAGTGTACATAGGAATTACTTGAGGATCTATAGAAATTACCTGTGAAAAAATATAAAAGCAGATCTGGACTGGGTCTGATAGTCTGCATTTCTAAGCCCCCAGGGGATGATGTTTCTAGTCAGCATTAGTGAGCTTCTAACCCATTTCAAATCCCCCCTGTGTCAAAATCTAACTTTCTGCCAGTGAATTCAGGAAGACCAAGGTAGGGACACTATTGGTACTGGGAGAGTGATCCCATGAGCTTGAAGTCAAGACTAAATAAATGAATCCTCTATGTGGCAAAATGAGAGTGACTATGGAATTAATTGTTTAGCCTACACCTCCCCCAAAATAGCATGTGGAGTACCGGGAAAGAACATTCAGCTCTTCTTCCTTATGCTTTTTGCATGATGAACATATTCCCACCTCATGACCCAAGGAATAAAATATGTAAAAAGATATGTAAAGAAGACATTGAGTTACATTTAGTTCCTTTTCTTTCCTCTACCCAAGGGTAGAAAAGTGACCCCTGCACTTGATTAGATCTGGGTAGCCCACATTCTCCTATAGGACTTCCTAGCTTGCAAGACGCTGCTTTTTCTTGTATAGAACAAGTTTGTCAGATCAGAAAGGTCAGCACTGCTCATTTCTGCCTGTATTAGGTGGATCAGTCTATTTAACACCAGGTGAAGCTTCACAAATCCAGGAGACCAATTCTTAAATCTGAATTCATCAAAGAGTTTTATCCGAGAAAAAGTTCCCCTTTGGTCTGATTTCTATACCTTATTTCCCCACGAGTTTTAAATCTAGGAGTGCAAGACAGAACTTTTCATTAGTGACCACTTAAAAGGCTAGAGAGAGGTATAGTATTGAAATGCCTAGTGAAAGGTTCGCTTCTGTCAATTCGTTTTTATTCTTCATTGTTACTATCACTGTCCTGAGTCCTGAGACAAAGCTTAGGGTGGGAGAAATAAGGAGAATAGGCTGCTCCTCTCTTCAAGTTTCAGAATTACTAGAGAAATAAATAGGACAATGATACAATGACAACGCCTCCTTACTTAATTATTGCTTTATCTATTAGTTCTCAATCTCAGCGAAGGGCACATTTTAAATGTACCCAAATGTGCACAGTGAACCTGAGCACATAGAACAAGCATCCTGCTTCCCTGAAGGAGCATAGAGAACACTGGAAAGACCTTTGAGGAACATTGGCTTCCCGTGAGCACCAAAGTGTACATAAGCAAAGGGCCTAGGATGGGAGAAAATGAATCCATACCTGGGGGAACTTGACTCTCAAAGGTACATGGAGCATAAGAGATGAAAGCAGTAGGTGTCAGCATGAGCCGCAGAATGTCAAGCAGACCTGTCCCAACTATAGATAGTTTTTCAGCCCCTCTCTGCAGAAAATAGCTCTGATTCAAGGGACATGTATGAATTCAAGATCCTTCTAACCACAAGGGCACAGTGAGACCGCTGATTATGCAGTTGCCATATTGAGGATGATTAGGCAGATCACGAGCTGAGAAACTCATCTATATAAAAGGAACTAGTTCAACAAGCACTTAGTGAGGGGGAGTTGGACTATGAATAGGCTACATTAACAGGAAAAGCCTGGAATGGTTGAATGGAATGTGTATCTTTAGAAGTATCATGATATCCACAAGAAATACCAGATTAGCTATCAAATAATAGAAGCTATAGTTTCCATCTTGACTAGATACAAACCAAAGGGATAGTGGAGGTAGAGGAGGCTTATAAAAAACCAAGCACCAACACCGCCAATATAATTCTAGACTAAAGGTATTTGAGACACGAATGGCAAAGAAAATGCAGAAAGGAAATCATGAAAGACAAGAACTATGAAAAGCTAAAGAGAATAGTAGATCCTAAAAGTATGAGCAGTTTTGAATAACAATGTGATGTAGATTTTAAACAAGCAAAAGGAAATTATTTTTAATGTTTTCAGCCTAAAGAAATAATATACATTTGAGGAGAGAGATATAGTTAACCTGATTTAAACACTGCACTATGCTTATCTGTATCAAAACAACCCATGGTGCTCTGATAAGTATAATTCTCTGATTTTATTTATCATTTTGAAGATTATTTTGAAAAGTAAAATAATATTTTGCCTGCTACACACACAGAGACAAAATTTCTTTGGATACTCCTGAGAAATTCAGTATATGAAAGGTATAGGAAAGATTACAAGAGAATTCATAAAGGAAAAGCACATTATCAATAATGAAAAAAAAACACTCGTTCTCCCTAGTCTCAGTATTTCTAACAAGATTATGTTAGATGACTCCTTACAAAGTTCCCAGGGAAAAGTATTTTCCACTTATATTTCAAAATCTTGATAAGTTATCTACAAGACCTAAGCCAGCGCAAAGTTATTATTGAATCCAATGGTCAGAAATTTATTTCTGATATGTCCTTTATTTAAAAATTAGTTGAGCACATGCCTCAAAAGGAGAAGGAGGAATGAGTCAAGAAAGGGCCCTAACCAACAGTAATTCAAACCTGGAGAACACTGGAAGAAAATTTTAAGACAAGGATTGAAGCAGGAAGACAAAGTCCTCTGGGAAGTTGACCGTGGATATGAAAGGAAAACAGGATGCACCAGGATAGAAAGGATCATCATAAATATGGGGAAACTAATTATTTAATGAAATAGATTAAAAGTTACTTGATATTTTATTAGTATGCATCATCACATTTATAATTAGCATAGTATATGTAATATGACATGATTAGTGTTGATATAATATATATGAGGAAAATGCACTAAAGTAGTGGTTAAAATATGAAACAGATTATGGTATTACATAATTTCGAGGAATGAGTGAGGGGGAAGTAGCCGAAAAAGCAGATGGTATGACGACACCTCCCTTGCTGGGAGATTAAAGTGCGCGGCTGTACGAGGAGGTGGGAGGAGGCTGGCGAGGGTGGAGGACCTGTCCGAGGGGGCGGCAAGTGTAGCTCTGAATGAAGAAAGGCAAGGAAGGTGGTAAGGGTCATTCCCATCTGCTGAGCGGTCAAAGGAAGGGACAGGCAGGATTTATGGAATCCTTGACTCCTAAACAGCCATGAGAAAGAGCTCCAAGTGTTCCAGCAATGGGCTTGTCCTGTGACTGTCCCAGGCATCATTGCAGAGGAGCAGCCCCGGAAGCGAAGCCTGCGGCTGTGCTTGCGAACCTTGGTTAACACATCCCCTATGGTTGAAAGTTTGCTAGACTTTCTCATTAGTCTCATAGCATAATGACAACGATAATCGAGTCCCTAGAATATTTTAACTTGCCCAGTGACTATAACATGCTGGTCACAGAATATGAAATGACAACATACCAACAGCCTGTACTTGTGGTAAAAATATATAGTCATAATCAAAGTAATCCTCTTCAATTATTTTAAAAATCTAAGAATCAACCTTTGCATAAACTCTCATTGTTAATATGGTTAAGAAATAGCTGTTGCCTTCAGGATGCACAAATACTATCACAAATTGCAGAAATAAAATAAATGATAGAAACCAGGCGTGATGGCACATGCCTGTCATCCCAGCCTTTGAGAAGGTGAGGCAGGAGGATTGCTGTGAGTCCAAGGCCAGCCTGGGATACACAGTGATTCCAGGACAGCCTGTACTACATAGAGAGACAGTGTGTCCAAAATATAGAGCTTTTAAAAAGCAAAATGAAGGACAGAAAAGGAGAAGTGGGAAGGATAGAACAGTTCAACCTCAACTCACAAATGAGTCTAGAGGTCATTTCCATAGTTGTGGCAATAAGACATAGAGCTGGAATGTTTTATTTTCCTTAATAATTTGACAAACAAAACTTGTATGATTCTAGTAGGAAAACTAAACGGGAGGTGGGGGTGCTGTACATGAGCTAAACCCTTATATATACCAGACACATAATTAGTACTGCAAGGTATTAGCTAGTGTTAAGGCTGTGTCCTCTACAATTGCTAACAGGAAGCTATTTTTAATTCTTCACTCCCTATGACTAACTCTGCAGGTTGGGAAGATTAAGGTTAGAAAATTTTTGTTCTTAATTACATATCTTTTATTAAAATAGTAAGTTTTAAATATAAGTAAAAATTATATAATGTTCTGTACCTAACATTCATTTATCTGTACATATATAGATAGATACAAATCTGATTTTTAAAAGCTAATGAGTACATCAAGGCACAATTCCATCATCCAGATGTAATCACTTTTGTATTTGGATTTGAGTTTTCTTATGTTACAGTGACCTAATTGACATGAAAATGTGTGCATTGTTTAGGCAGATAGCTGTGATGCGGTACTGAGAGTTAGTCCCCATTTCCCTCTGTGTTCTTTTTAGGGGACTGTGACTGGGAATTAAGTGTAGGACTTTGCCCTGGGCTATGTCTTCAACCACAGTTTTACATTTTACTTTTTGTTTTGAGAAAGGGTTTTATTTAACTACTACATCCCCTAAGCTGGGCTCAAACCTGCGATCTTCCTATTGCCACTTCCCAGTACTCTGATTACAGGCGTGTGACACGCTGTCTGGCTTTATATGTATTTAGTATTAAGCTTCCTACTACTTTAATATATTATTTATGAATATATTCCAGAGATTATAAACTATGTTTACACTTGAACATCCTATCAGCATTTGCATTAACATGAACTAGTGCTATAATAAATACATATGCTGTTTTTACATTTTTATCTCTTTTTGTAATAAACTCCAGTAAATCATGTTATGGCATCAAAATCACAGACATTTTAGGATTTAGGTGAAGATTTTTCATTCTCCAAATGCATATATATTGAATTTTGTCCATTTTCAAGTACAATATATTAAAATGCCTGATTCCAAGTTTCCAAGAAAAATATTCCCTTGTTATAATTGCATTTCTTTTTGCTTACTTACTATGGAAGTTAAATTGACCTCATAGGTTTATTGGCTATATTTTGTCTTGAGTATTTCAAGATTCTATTTATTCACTTATTTTTCTATTGCAATGGCATTTTTGCTTGGACATTTCATGTTTATATGTGGACAAAACTATCCAAATTTGCATTCTTTCTTCCTTCATTTCTTCTGCTTCTAGAAAGACATCCTTGCCCAGTGCATCTGCAAAGCTGAGTCATCTGTCTCTTATGGGCGTATGTCTTCCTCTAAGGCTCCTTGTCACCTGGAGTGCCGACAGACCGAGACAACATGGCGCCGTGTGGCTGTGTGTCCCACAGGGTGTATTCTTGTCACCTGGATGCTCTCTCTCCTTGGGAGGTGATCTCAGTCCCAAGGTATCAATGCTCAAAAACGTACTTAGCGAGATGTCATAAATAATTTCCTTAACTGCAATTGACATCATTTTAAAATTATCCTTCTATTTCTTCTCCCACTGCATACATTGCTTACATTGAAAAATCATGTTCTGGGTGTTGTGGACATTGTCCAGCCTGGTAAAATATTTCATTGTCCTTTGCACTGTAAATATGGGTTTTAGATTTTTAAAAATTGAAACAATCTGCAAGAATAAAAACAATTTGAAACAAACAAAAAAAACATTTAAGGAAAAACATCACAGAGAAAACTTTAGAGTAAGTAGTATGTTAGAACAGACAGAAAGCGATCTTTACAAAAGCGGTCTACATGTCAGGAAGAAGACTGAGCTGAACTTTGCAGTAGGAAGAACTAGAAACAAACATTTAATTGTTCAGAATCAAATGAAGATGTGGTTGCATATAGCTCAAAGTATCAAGTGTGTATTCAAGCAAAGCAGATATAAATTTTCCTTTGTACCTAAAGAGAAAAAGACTGTCATACACTGTAAATTTAGAGAAAGAAAATTCTTCCATTAATTTTCTTTTTAAGAAATGGACATTTCCTTCTCAGAAGCCCTGTATGTCTCTAAGGGGAGAAACTTCACTAGGCCTTTCCTTTTACTTATTAGCAAACACGTACCAAATGCTTACTATTTATATGCTATGCAGGCAGATATTTTAGATAAAATATGGGAAAGTGCTAAAGCATCATTGACGCAGAGAAACAGTGTTGTGAGACACAGTTGTGTTCCTATGCTGTGATCAACCTGAATAGAAATAGATTACTTTGTTTCCTTGCTGCAAATTATTTTCTAGCAAATGAGACTTTGTACACCGGTCCTTGCTCAAAATGGTCACTTCCAGGATGATAAATGTTTGAAAAAGCAGGGATTTCAGAGTCCTACACACACAAGTGCACTCAATGCTTCCTCACTGTTACCAGTATAGTGGACGTCAATATAAAAATTTGTGCAGCAGCCCAGTGTGAGAAAAGCAGAGATATTATTCTTCGAGGGGAATTTTCTTTGGCCTCGCTTTAGGAAAGTATATGACGTAGACTGGCAAGAAGGACCCCTTTGCTTGTCTTTTGGCCCAGCCCTGTCTGTGACCTGGAAGAAGTTAAGTTACATGTTTAAACATTGTATTCCTTACCATTTCTGGTGGAGAGAGGTTTGCTGGGGATCAAACCCAGTGTTGTTCACAAACAAGGCAGTTGACCTATACTCCTAGGCCCTATATTACTGATCTTTAAAATAAAGATAACAGTACTCGATAATGATAATTACCTTGAATTTTTTCTGATAGGCTCGGAAACAATGCATTCAGTCATTTTCAGCCCACAAAAGCCAAATATCTAATAACATTTATTTAAAAATAAACATTACCATTGCTATTATTCACCATGGGTTGATGTGTAGTTTTCTATGTTCCATAAATGTTATCACGAACACTTTCACCATGGCAAGTAAAACTCCTCTCATTTTCAAATTATTATTTTCAGTATGTCTTTTCCTAGTCTACTTTTTAAAAAAATGAAGCCAATATTATACTTATTCTTTATAATACTCAGGGAAACACTATCTGAAATTGCCTTTTCAGGAAAGATTAATTCCATACACTGTTTTACTGGCAATATATTTGAGCAACAGATATACTTAGCCAAAAATAATCATATTTTTAGAAGCTTGATCCTATATGATCTTCCCTTAAAAACGAATCCTAAGTAAAAACACAGTATTTTAAAAATCAAGAGATATGTCAATATCAGAGTGGCTAGAATACCAAGTAGATTTTGTACCCTGTGGCCAGATTTTTCTTTTAAGAATATTCTTTCTGTAAATCCCCCTTAGTCCAAAAGGAAAAGAAAAAGAAAGAAAGAAAAAGACAGTTTCCTTTCTTTCATCTTTGTCTTTGGTGCTGGCAACTGCTTTCTGGGGTGTGCTATAGCACTTTTAGCGATGGTGCCATGAAATCGACTGATTGATTCTGAGTGCTGCTAGCTGTGACTTCAGCTGCCCTAGCTGAACTTGGCTGAACTAGAGGAATTTCTCTGGAACCTATGATCAAAACTGCCTTTTGCCCATGATGACCAGGAAGCTTCACAAGCACTACTTACTCTGTTGCTGCTGTTCACCTGGAAGGAAGGGTTACCAGGGAGAGTCAAGGCCCATTGAGGCACCTTTCGGGCTCTTTAAGCTCACATGCACTTCTTCACCTTGGCTGCTTTTCTTGTCTCTCACTTATTCTGAAGAACAAGAATCACCTTTATGGACCTAACATCAAAATACAATTCTAACAGTCAGTGATTATGGAGTGCCTAGAACATGTCCCACATTATCCTAAAGTACATTGACACATATCATTCACTTAACAGGTTCATTCTGGGGCTGAAATTTGTGTCTCATGGCCAGGCAGCTTGAATCACCAGTGGTACATACATGAATGTCCCATTCAGTGGCTTTTTATTAATCTAATAAATAAGAAGACTGATAAAAGAAGTTAGATCCATTTGTGCCGTTAATAGTACAAGCCACCCAATGGAATAGTCACACACCTACCGCTGATGGTTTCTGTTGGCAGGAATGTGTTCATTGTCACAAACCTTACACTAGATGTATCGTTGCTGTCTGGGGGCCCCATTTTACAGATAAGGAAACTTAAGAATGTAAATCACCTGTTTCATATCAAGTAACAACTGTCTCAGTTACTTTCTTGTGGCTGAGACACAGTACCTGACACCCACAATTTAAAGGAGGGGAAGTTCATGTTGGCTCACAGCTTGTAGAGGACCCAGTCCTGATCATCTGTCTCCAAGACAGAGGGGCACAGCAGAGGTGAAACAGCTCACGGCATGGTAGCCAAGAAGAAGCGTGAGTCAGAGGAGAGAAAGGAGGTGTATACCCTTCCAGGCCAAACTGCAGTGACCTATTTCTTTCTACCAGGCCCCACCACCTAGCAGCACACTTACCACCAATTCATCAGTGGACCATTGATCCTTATCATGGCCCCATGATGCAATTACTTCCCCAAAGCCCCATCTATCAGTGCTTGAGGCTTTGCAGGGATACCTAGATATAAACCACAGAAATGATGAAAAGAATTCTAATATAGTAGATTCATAAAAACAAAGATTATTTCTATACTTACAGGAGATGCTTTGTTCTACAAGATTGATGCAAATATCACAGTCGCTTCTGTACGTTTCTACCACCAAAGTGGCAACTAAAATACAATGGATTAAATCACATGTTCATTTTTCACAGCAAAGAACGATGTACAGGAAAAACCAAATGTTATTTATTTTATCCTACCACAGTACCCTTGAAATTCTGATAAGCACATTGTTCAATTGGGGTCTTGGTAAAATACAGATTTTACATTTGTTATACAATTGCTCTTGAGACAACGCATGTTTGACAGTCTCTCAAATGACGCCGATATGCACAGTACACTTTGAGTAGCAAGCCTTCCTATCATCTTTGAGTTCTACTAAAGTAAATGCTTGGTTCTGTATTTCACTGAAGTTCTTTTCTTGTAATCCGCAGGAGGGTTTAGGTATTGCAAAAACAATTTATTGTTTATTAGAACTGTGTCACCTTAGATTTTTCATAAATCTAAATCCAACTGGCTGTGTCACAAATTTACAATGTACATCCCAAATTAAATTATGAAGCTAAACATGCTGCAAATCAAACATGGTAGTTACTATAAATGCTAGTAAAATATTCAAAGAAAACCTGAAAGTATATATCATGAAAAATAGGATTATGCATTTTGGATGCATAAACAAGCATACAAAACATTACATCTCAATAGCATAAAGTTTCAGCTAAGTGTTTAAATAAACATCTAAGTAAGCCTGCCTGGCTTTGATGTTGGAGAATAATTGCTCTTATGTATGCTTTGCAAGCCCCAATCTAATTTTGTTACATAAGTCCTTGTAGAGCTTCACTAGCACAAAACTGTTTCCACTTTCTCAACATTTGCCTGAAATTGCCCACTCCCAAATTAGCCTTTACAGCAATTTCATGGATATTTTAGTTCAAATGTTGCATTTCCTTTGAGCCATCCACATTGCCCATGTCTAATTCCCATCGGTAGTACCAGGGATATAAGTGTACAAGCTGGGTAACAGCAGGAAGAAAAAAAGAATATCAGTCATGTCAGAGCTTTCATAATTAGCCACTTCATGGAAAGAATCACCGCCTCACAGAGGTACCTGAAATTAGCTTTGCACAATGACTTCTTCATACACCTGTATTGTCAGCATCTAGGGCTCAGCTGGAGAGTGCAGGGCACTCTGTGTTGGAGCACAGTCAAAAAGCAGCCACACCTGCAGCCTCACAAGTGATGAGCACTGAAATAGAAATTACTGGTGTCGCAATTAACCTTGATGAACTATAATCTTTGAATACTCTATAAAAGCATATACAAACACGTAGCAAACTGCATGGAACTAGAATCAAAGCTGCACACCAAGCTGCAGAAATCTGAGACCAATATTAAATGAGAAATCACTTAAAAATGTGACCTACAAAAACTTCAAATGTATAGTTAGTGCTGTTTATTTACTCGCTTTATGTGTAAGGTAAAAATACTTGCATTTATGAGTGAGTCATGAATATTTTACCACATTGGAACCTACAGTTTATAGTAGTACTTTGCAAACGATAGCAGGAGTTGAAATCTCCCAGTGAGGTCTTTAAAATACAGGTAGCGGCTCTTCTGATTAGATGTATTAGGAATACAATGCGTTGAGCACTGGCACTTGTAAAAGCTTCCCTTGTCATATTAGTGTTGCTGGACCCTAGATTGCATATGGAGAATTACTGCTGGTCAAGTATATGACTTTACGTTTTGTTTTGTTTTGCTCTGTTTTGGCAATACAAGGCTCAAACACCACAGAGAGCCTTCACAGTAGCTACCTTCTTAGCCCCTTTTTATTATGAGGCAGCATCTTGCTAAGTTGCTAAGTTGTCCAGTGCCTGGACTTGGCAGTTCTTCTGCCTCGGAGTCCCATACCGCTGAGGGATTAGAGACATTTGAGTAGCTTCCCTCATTTTTAGTGTGTGCTGTGGCTTGAATTGTCCACCAGAGTTCACATGTTAGAAATTTAATCCCCAACACAAAAGTGTTGGTACTTTCAAGATGTTAGGTTGCCTTCATTTAAGCACCTTAATTAATTTACATTTAAGAATTTATTAATGTCATTATCTCAGGAGTAGGTCAGCTGTTACAAGAGTGAATTTCTGATAAAAATATAAGTTTGGTTCGCTTTTGTGTATGCACATTCCCTCCTTGTCCCCTGACTGCACCTGGATAGCACAGAAGGAGGGGCTTCACAGGGTGTCCTTGATCTTGGTCTTCTAAGCCTTGAGACCTGCCAGATATGAATCTTAGTTCTTTATAAATCACTCTACCTCAGGCATTCTGTTATAGTAGCACAAGACAAACTAAGACAGCTTGTGAATGTAAGGACTTCTTTTTAGTTTATAACTTTTTTCATTGATTCAGTGACAATATTTTTATGTAAAATATAAAGACCTTATGTTACCTTATGGGATTTTTGTTATACTTTTCTTTTAAAATAAATATTTCATACTCACCTACACTGTAAACAGTTAGGACAAAAATAGAAAGATGATTTTTTTTGTAGATAGGAAGAATTAATATTATTAAAATCTCCATATTATAAAGTATAATCTATAGATTCAATGTAATTCCTGTCAGAATACCCATGAAGATCTTCACTGGACTAGAAAATAAATCCTAAAATGTATATGGAATTGAAACAAACAAATCAAAACCCAAGTAGATAAATCCTTTTTCAGTAAAACAACAAAGCAGTAAACATTCAGTTACTTGACTTCAAAATATGCGAAAGCCTCAGTCCCAAAAATAACATGGTACAGGCACAAAAATGACACTTAAACCACTGAAACAGAACAGAGAGTAGAAGTAAGCCAGCTCATCTACAGCCAATAGATTTTCAACAAAAAGTGGAAACTATTTACTGCACAAAGGAAAGTTTTTTCAATGAATAATTTTGGTAATATGAGTATACACACACACACACACACATGTACATACATATATTCACTCCTATCTCATGCTAGTTACAAAATTATATCAAAATACGTCTAGGACTTAAAAATAAGACATAAAACTGCTAGAACAAAAAATAGGGGAAATACTTCAATACATATGAAAAGATTTTTATTTAGACCAAACCCCAAAAGCATAAGAAACAAAAAACAACAAAGGATAAATAGAATTATATGCAGTTAAACTGCTCCTGTATAACAAAAGACACAAGCAACAGACTGAGCCTAGAAAATGTGATAAAGTGTGAGCAAACTATGTATCTGACAAAAGCTTGGAAAATACACAATATAATTGGAGTGAAAACAACTGAAGATGAGTAATAATGTAAAATGCACAATGGCCCTGAAGATTGATCAAGAGAACGCATATCAGCAGGTATATGAAAAATTCTAACCACCGCCAATCATCATGAAAAATGCAAATTAAAACCACAATCTGATGTCACCTCACAATAAGTTAGAATAAGTTACTGCAAAGATTCAGTAAAGATTACTAGTATCAGTGCAGCTGTAGATATAAGGGAACACTTATATACCATTGATGGGAATGTAAATTAGTATAACCTTTATGAGAATCAGTGTGATCAGTGCGGAGGTTTCTCAAAAATTAACAATAGAACTACCATATGACCCAGCAATATTACTCTTGGGAAAACATACAAAGAAAATGAAATCAGTGTGTGGTAGAAGCATCTGTGTTTATTACAGTACTACTCACAATATCCAAGAAATGGAGACCACCTACAAGTCCATAGGCCAATGAGTGGATGGAGAAAGTGTGATACACATGCAGCTGCTATGGTTTAAATCTTAATTGTGCCTCAAAGGTCCAATGTGCTAAACGTTCAGGCCACATCCTACAGTACTATTGGAGTGGTAGAACCCGCAGGAGTGGGCTGTACAAGAAAGCAGTGAGGTGACTACAGATAAGATGTTGAAGGCTACAGTGGGACCCTGGACCCCTCTCTCTCTCTCTCTCCCTCTTTGCTTCTCAGTCATTATGAACTGAATGGTCCTTTCTTGCCATCCATCTCCACCACGATATACTGTTCTCCCACAGCCTAAAGTGATGCGGCCAAGCAGCCATGGACGGAAACTTCTGCACTTATGAGCCAAAACAAACTTTTCTTTCTTTTAACTTCCTCATCTCAGGTATTTGTCACGGCCAAAGAAATTTCATAAGTACCCAGCAGAATATCGCTCAAGTGTAAAAGAGAATGGAATCCTCTCATTTACGACAACATACATGGCACTGGAGATGACGATGCTAATGAAAAGAAACTAGTTTTAGGAAGACAAGTCCATGATTTCACTCATATGTGAGATTTTATGGTGCTTATCCCATAGAACCTGATAACAGAAAGCTTATGTACACAGGCTGGGGAGAGTAGCGGGGAGGTAGGAATGGGGACAGGTTGATCAAGGAGTATTAGGACACTATTAACAGGAGCAAGAATTTCTAGTATGTTACAGCATACTAGGGTGTTTACAGGTAACAATAATGTACTGTAAATTTCAAAAAAAGTAGAAGAAAATATTTTAACATTTTAGCCATAAGAAATCGCAAATATTTGAGGAGAAAGCATGTTCAGATAGATAGATCTGATGGAGGTGCTTGCATTTTCAAAACAATGAGGAGGAAGAAATCATAAGAAGTTTAGATTGTGTCACAAAGCTGTAGGATCTGGATCCAAAATTCTTGCTTTTAAGATTTTAAGCCAGTTTTACAACACAGCATAATTTTGACAACATCAGAGGGTAAAAAGTAGCCTATGATCACCTTTCCAAAGAACTAGGATGCATATTAGAATATTTCTGTTTGTTTTCTCTCCCTTTTAGTCTATGAAATACATCATAATTTTACATGTTTCCTACTGTAAATTGGTGTGCAGAATTTGATAGGAGAATGAACCAGTGTGGCTCCATTTAATCTAATCTGGCCACAATCATCTGCTGCAGTACCGCATTAAACAAAGTGTATCCTTAATTGAAAAGGAAGATTGAAGGACAATTTTGGCTGCACAGAAATTATATGAATGAAGTGTGTGGAAAAAATCTGGAGGTTCATCTTTGATCCAACTCATTAACTAGAATTTCTACTTGTAAAAGAGTCAAGCTGCTAGTGAATGTGTATACAGTTTCAGAGTCACAAGATGAAAAAATTCTAGAGATGTTTCACAACAATATAGATACACTTAACCATACTGAAGCGTATAATTTAAAATGTAAAGATGGTAAACTTTATGTTATATAGTATTTTAGCACAAACAAAAAGAGAGAGGGACTTGAATTTCAGGACCAAGATGCTAACTTTATTATATTTCTGATTTTTCTTTTTGTGAATTTTGTTTTCCCAGTAAGACCAAAGCCAGTTTAAAGTAATCAGACCTTATAGGACTGTATTTTAAAAAAGTAATTCTAAATCTACTCCAAACTTACAAAAAATCCTCGAAAAAAATCCAATAGAATGCTTTCATACATCTGCTCACTCAGCACCACGCCATAGGACTCACGCACTCATTCATACAATAAAAGAACACTGGATTTTGAGCAGTTGTGTGACAGGAACGGTTCGTTCACTTCTAAGTTATAGACACAAACAAAGCATTTTCTCTCTCCTGTGAATTAACAAAACAGAGATAGTTTCCAATAAGGAAAGACATTCTTCTCATTTTCATACATCTCAACTTTTAAAATAAACTAAATATAATTTGGAATAGTCTTAGATCTATTTCATTAAGTCCCCTAGTACTTGATACTTTGGAGAATTTCTTTTTTATTATTACAAACATAGCTGCAATCAATATTATCTAAAAATATATTTGAGTCCTGAGATGTAGTGCAGTGGTGAAGTTCTTACCTAGTATAAACCATATCCCGGGGTCCTACCACTGGGAGGGAGAGGTGAGTACATGTGAAAATCTATTTCTAAAATAAATGTATAAACAGCCTGTTGGATACAAGGAAATTTTGCATTTTAACGTTTGGGAAACTTTAACGTATTATCTCCAAGTTTCTTTTTCCGATTTAAGATATTAATATCTTATGCAAAGTTTCTAAATCCAGCTACACTCCTTGGCATTCCCAAGCAAATAATGATTACACATCCATCAATATCAAAATTTTCTCAATTTTATTGGTGATTCATTCAATCAATATCAATAAAGACAATATATGTTAATCTTAAAATTCACTCCCTCACCTTGCTAATCACTTGTGATTTTTGGAGAGGCAGGATGACCTGGGTCATTGATAGAAAACAGAACCCTTAGCCCAAACGCAGCCATACTGAATTATCACCTGCATGTTAACAAGATCCCTGGCTGATCCAAAAGCACATTAAATTTTGAAAAGTGCTGATTTAGAGAGCCTATGCCTGGTCTTTGATCTTGCTATGGTACATAAATAATTTATAGCTATATGAATATGGACAAGTCAATATACTTAAGCAAGAGTTTCTACTTCTACATACATAGAAAATAATGTTATGTGCTTCACTTGTTTATTAAGATATGTTAATGAAATAGTATTTGCAAGGTAGGTAACAGAGAAGTCAGCCTATAAAAGTTGTCCAGAAAATACCGGGTCCTAATAATTATTTTGAATACTATATTTATCACAAAATTAGTATGCCTTAATTACAGACTTCCTGTTATTAATATCATACACTAAGAATAAAGTATAAATTAGCAAATTTTAGCATAGTTTTTGATTATGATATATGGTTTTGGGCACAAGAATAAAAATAGTTTTTCTGTTCCAATATTACATATTTCATTAGGTTGACATATACAGAAATTCAAAATTTCATCACAGTTTGTGTAGTTTTAACTTTTTCCATAATGTGATCTGTTTTCCAACTGTACTTACTAGTACTATGAAAATATTTGTGATCATTATTCTTCACAAGTTTTGAAGCTATATAAATAGCTTGTTTGGCAGTCAGTGAAATAACTCCTAACTTTCCTCATGTTGTGTGTGTATCTGTGTTTCCCCAGGCCCTTTTCAGATGACTTAGCAGGTTGGGTCTTTAAGAGTGTCCTGGGGAGGCTACTACAATTTTAATAAATTTATCTGTTATTTTTGCCTGGCATTTTTCCTTCTATATGTGAACCTTAAATTTTTCTTGTTTCAGTTTTATTTCCTTCCATTTACCTCAACAAAGTTTTTGTTTTATCTATTAGTTAAGAATGTAACTTGATATGCATTCATTTAATTATTTTTCATGTACTATACAATAGGTATGTGTGCAAAATAATTCCAAACTCCTGCAGCTCTTACAAGCATACTATTTACTCATTGGATGAAATATTTCATCTGTGCTCTGTATTGGGGCCTACAGGAGAACTAATTTTCCTAAATAATAAATACTATCACTTTTTAATATCATAAAATTTCCTTTAATTCTCTGTAATCATTTCAGTGTTACTTCTATCTAAAAATTAATATCTTTGTATTAGTGATTAGACATTCTCTAAAGACAGTAAACAAACTATACATCATATTTCATGATCAACAGAGGATAGGAGCAAAACCCTGGGTCTTGCTAGAAAGCCCTTTTAGTTTGAAAGCTGTTTAAATCTAAATATATTTTGGATCAACTCATAATTAAATTGTAGACATGCACAACATGGTCTTTCATTGCTACACTTTTAATAGAAAAGAATATCTGCTGTCTCTGATATTATTTTCAGCTTTTCCTACTTTATTTTTGTTTGAAACTCAGATAACCTACAAAACTATAGTCAAAATTCTGGCATTTTCTTTTAGGAGAGACAGGGCATATGAATGTGTTCTACCTGTGGAAAAGCAAAAAGAGTGGTGGTGGCCATAAAAGTGGTAAAGAGAAAAAAACTTTAAGATAACAAATCTTGATGGCCAAGTCTGAGCTAGTCTGATGGTCGAAAACACTAAACAGCCACACACAACGACAAAGTCCTTTGCACCACTTGTCAGCTCGTCTATGGACTTTGCCCAGATAACTATAAAAAAGTTTATGTTCCAGGCAGGTGACCTGCGAGCTTTCCTGGGTGGTTGAAATGTCTGAATGGTAATAGTTTTTTGCCTCAGCATAGGTGCAAACAACTGAGCACTTCATTTATACAAAGAAAAGTTCTTCCGCTCCCAAGGGAAGGAAAGAAGTTCCTTCATTGTTAACACCTCCACGTCATTCCTCGGTAACCTTTTGCCACTGTACTAGGAGCAGAATCAAATAAATTGGCAGGAAATTGTCATGATGGAAGTGTCAGGCAAAAGCCAGTGGCAACAATTTCAAGAGAAAACGTGCATGCAGAGTTCACCATCAACACGACTACTACACCAAACCCACTGCTTCTGGTGGAGAAATCGTAAGCTGTTTGATCCTAGGAAAGAGGCAGGAAGCAGACTTAGGAACAAAGTGTTTGTGACCCGGGCAGAATTTACCTTTCATGATGGGTGGGTGAAGATGCTAAGATAAACTCATCCCTAAAGGTCGCATATAAGCATGCCGTCCCGTTATCCAGTGAACTCTGCTCGAGAAGCAGAAGCGTCTCATAGGGCAGAGAGCACCGAGCCTGCTGAGAGAGACTGACCGCTGTGATGCAGGGAAGCAGGCTTTCTGAAGCTGGACAACAGAGGGGCACTGGGGAAAATGGTCCGGTCCTTTCAGTGCCACTCTGAATGCAGGTCAGCAGCGATCCACCGCTAGAAGAGTTTGAAAGCTGTACTGTATTTCACGTCACTCAGGCAATAATAAACTACCACTGAGCTCCACTACTGAATGGGGTGACTCAGTTCCCCATCCTTACATGAGAGAATCATATTTTTCTGGCTATACATGCTTTTTACCTGAGTTTTTAGCACAATGTCATCAAGCAAGGTCCAATATATAATCTATGACAATGGCATGTAAAGCAGCAGTATATGCCATCTCTTTTCAAAAGAAAAAGTAGTCAAACCCAGAAACAGTAATTACTGAGCTCTTGCTACTACCAGAGATTATGGTAGCTGTAATTAATATATTACAGCTTACCGAAAAATAGAAAAACATGTGTAAGCAGATAACAGTTATGATGAGAATAGTGGGAAATAAAACAAAGAGCTAATTGAGAAATGAATAGGTATAGGATGTTTGTACAAAAGCACAATAAAAATTACAATAAATATACAGACACATATGCATCATAAACTGATGAAACTCAATGATAATGTACTCAGAACACAGAATAGAAAACAAACACTGTATGAAAAGGGAAAGAAAAATATCAGAATTTTTAATCAGACACTGTATAGGCCAGAGCACAATGGAATGAGATATTTAATAAAATAATAAAAATGCATTGGAACAGAATTACAGAACCAGTGAAAGTATATTTTAAAAAGTAGTAAAATATATTTCTCACACAAATACAAATGAACTCTTTACCTGCAGAACTACACTACAATAAATGGCAAAGAAAACTTTCAGATAGGAAAATACTCTTGTTATTAAGTAAAATTTTGGATGACTACTAAGAAAATAATAGCATTGAAACCAAAATGTAGAAAATACCGAATACATTTCTGTTTATTAATCTTTAAAGATAATTGACTTAAAAACACAGGAACAATACAATGCAGGGTAAAACTTATAGGCATATATTCTGTAACAGCAGTGACACAGAAACAGGAGGGATGAAAGACAGTACTCTATTCTAAGGTTTTTGAAAATTAATTACTGTAAAATTTGTTGGAAGACAGTGGGTTAAGTCATAGACTTATACTATGGAGAAACCTTTTATTAGAAACAAACACTATTAACAAGCCATTAGTAGGGATAAAAATGGAATATAAAATGCTCATTCATTAAAAAGGGAGCAAAAAAAAAAAAAACCAGATTGCAAAACAACCCAGAAAACAAATATCAATGCAGTTAATTTTAGCACAACTGTACTAATAATTATATTAAATAAAAATGATTTTAGTACCCCAATTATGAGACAGAGACTGAGAGAAGCAATAGTGAAGTTTACTTACCTGCTGCGAGAAGCATAGTTTTTTCTACATGAGACATTTGTTATATGATTCAACAGATAAAATGTAGAAGTATGCAAAATTATACTAACAATATTGTTCAAAAAGAATGTTGCTGCTCTTATAATAATAGGAAAAAGACGACTTTATACTAAGAAATATTGAATGATATCAAGATGTTCACTACATAATATTAAAATGATGTTAGCAATCCTTAAAATCATAAATCTTTACTTATTTAATAACAGCTTCAAAATAGAGTAGAAGCTCTTAACAGTGTAAAGAGAATTACATAATGAATATGACTAACACATTTGTGCAGTATTAGTAAATCAAGTAGAAAGAAATTTGGTGTGGGAGAGACCAACTTGACCTACTTCACAGAACAGAAAGTTCACATTCATTTCAAGTGTATACAGGGAGTGAGGAAGTAAAAGTATACTCCATTTCTGCAAAAATTTTAAACAAATGTAAGGGTTGAAGTCAAACAAAACATACAGTTAAGCAACAAGTAGTCTGTAAGTGCACAACAGGAAAACATTTCAAAATAAATATAATTTGAAATTAAATAATTAACTCAAGGATCAGAGGAAATTTCAAGATAAATTAAAAACCTATTTCCTATTCCATTAAATGAAAATAGAACATAGGAAAATTTGAAGTGTGTAACCAAATCTACATGTAATAATCTTCTACACTTTAATCATTACATTAGGGGAGAGAAGTAAAATCAATGTTTTGAATTTCTTTCCCAGCAAATTATAGAAATAAAACATTAAAACCAAGAAAAAGGAATAAAAAATTGGTTAATCAAAACATATATAGTCAACCGATTCTCACATACTTGCAAGGCAATCTAAAAATTTTGTTTTAAAAAAGTTATTCTGGAACATGTATATGTCATTATACCACAAATTAATGTACAGACAGACCTTGTATGTTTTACAAAAATTAAATAAAAATTTATCATTAAAAAAGTAAAATGAAGAATAATAAAAATTATAAATGAAAACCTAAATGATGACATACATGATCTGGGGTTTGGTGATGAGTTATTAAACAAAGACTAAAAGCATAACGTAAGAGAGAAAGAATTGCACTTTTTAAAATTAAAAGCTTACCATGCAAAGAGCACTGCTACAATAATAGAAAATATTTGTAAAGGTAAATATCTAATACAGGGCTGGTATTCAAGTTCTACTGAGAAATACTTGAAATCAATAAGAAAGTAACAATGTTTAAAAAGCAAGTAATATAAACAGTTACCTCACCTAAGTAGATTTAGAAATGATAAATAAGTATATGAAAAGTTCCCCCAAATCTTTACTTACCAAATTAAGGCAAGATGCCCATATCCACTTAATGCAATGGCTGAAAAGCAAACAAAACGTGAGAGTGGCAATTACTGATCAAAAAAATAAATAAATAAAGCAAAGCGAAACCCATAATGTTAACTGAAATAAATGAGCCACTCAAACTTTAGTATTGATGATTTTCTCTTGTATTCTCATACGAGAAGTACAAAACCTAAATAAGGAGCAAAACAAAAGCTAGAAAACAGGAGGTAGGGAGATGGAGCTTGGCAAAAGGGCAGAGAGGCAAGAGGCGAAAGGAGCGGAAGGGGAGTGGGTGAGTGAAGAATTAAGATGTCTTCTCAGGTGTTTCAGGGCCCCGCCAGGAATGTGATCAGTGTTTACAGCAAGCATTAATGATAGTTACATATTTTTATGTTAATTTTTATTTTTTAAAAATCTTTTTGAGTCAGGGTCTCTCTTAATCTTTTTGAGTCAGTTCAGGCTGGCCTTGAGCTCACGTTGTAGCCCAGGCTGTCCTCGAACTTGCAACGATCCTCCTGCCTCAGTCTCCCAAGTGCTGGGAATACAGGCATGTACTACCACCCCTGGCAATAATTAAAAATTGAGAAAGACGCTGTTGGTGTTTGCTGATCAGAGTAAAAAATAAAGTAGAAACTTGTGAAGATTGTTTGTCCATTTCCTATAAAAGTAATAGCTTACTTCTTCCTTTAGAAAGACAGAAAGAGGAAGGGAAGGGAAGGGAAGG